>VSMD01132083.1:0-16573 GCA_008750895.1 Mirza zaza
GGATGGCGGTGCAGTTGGCCAGGTCAAGACGGCGCGCTAAGAAGGAGGCACAGGCTTCGCGCACGTACTCCAGCTGGAGCATGTCGGAGGCTGCATACAGGCGCTGCACATTGGCCTCACTCAGGGACACACGGCCCGTGTAGCAGTAGTCGACCAACACCTCGAAGGACTCGGCGTCCACGTCGTGCATGGTCACACTCGCCTGCTGGCTCTCGTACATGCCGCCCGTGAACATGCTCTTGAAGTAGGGACACGCGGCGGCCAGCACGTTGCGGTTGCAGGAGAAGAGGCGACCTGTGCCAGGCCCGCTGCCGGGCGTCACCACCTCGATGGTCACATCACACAGCAGCCGCGCGTCGTAGAAGGACTTGAGCTGTGCCAGCAAGGCTGCAGAATGGGCCGTGTCCTTTAATTCTTCTGGGCCCGTGAAAAAGGCCGAAACCGAGGGCTTAGAGATCCTCTTGGGCCGCCTCCCGCCGCGGGGACTGGCGAGGCGGCGGGAGCGCGGAGCGTCTTCCCGGGACTGCATGGTGGAGATGGCGGCGGGGCGCTGAGGGCGAGAACGGCGGCAGGGACCCGGCTCTGGCTCCTCCTCACCCTTCCCTCGCTGACGCTAAGACGGCGGCGTCGCGGAACAGACCGCGGCTCGGGCCGCACTTACTTAATTCAGCGCTGCGCCGCGGCAACGCCTCCCTTTATCGCGTAGAGACAGCGCCTGACTCACCCACTTCCAGTTCCGCGCCCTTTCTCCGCCTCAGCTCGCCCTCACTGGACCCGCTGGCTGGAGCCGAGAGAGCCGCCGCTGCCGTGCTGGCGAAACCGGTAGGCGTCTGAGAGAACTACCACTCCCAAGTTGCCTTTCGCACCTCGAGGCAGGCTGGGGGCTCCCGGGACTCCTGGGCAGAGACAGAAGCCGCTTTGCATGTTGGGAGTAGTAGTTTGTGTAGTATCGCGATCTTTGTTGTCGTGGACGACTTTCTCTAACAGAATTAGCGTTGATTCTCTTGGATTTGATGGTTAAGAGCATTGGCTTATGGACTCAGAGTAGAAGCCCCGTGTTGTTATTCATTACATTTGTGATTTTTCTCTGAAAAGTTTTCTATTTTAGTAAAGTGGAGATTATTAATAATCCATAGGGTTGTGTGAGTATTGAGTGATATAAATTACTTAGGACACTTTGATACATATTTTATTAGAATAATAATTAGAGTGATATACACCGTGTCTAGAATATAGTCGATAATTGTTAGCCTTTTTTGTGGACTGTATGACAAGTCAGTGACTAATTTGAAACCAAAAACCTTTAAAAAACTGCAAATTTTTGCAGAGAACTTCCAGTTTTTAATTTTTCTTTTGAAAAGTTCTGAAGGGTATTAACAATATCTTCAATGTTAAACAAGATCCGTAGGAACATTGGGATGTCTTAGACGACTAAGTTGAGATCCTAGAGAACAGCATTAATAGATGGCTTCAAATATGCAAATCAGGCATATAAAAATAGCTGGTTTCGTGCTCTCTCACCAAAAAAAAATTTCATCTCTGAGGAGCAAGAGTATTTTCAATAAACTTGAAAATACTCATAGCACTTCAATAAGTGTTTTAATATGAGTGTTTTCAACTCGTCTAATACAGATTCTTTTACTGCCATTGTACAAATTGAAGATTCTGCAATTCCCTTTATTAAGGAGTTTTGGGGAAAATTTTAAATCAAAAGATTTCAATGAACAGACTTTGTTCTGTACAAAAAGCACATGATTCTTAAAGTTTGGCACCCATACATGCCCTGACATTCTTTGAATTAATAAAGTACAATCCATACTTTACCAAAGTCTTTTATGTAATGTATTGATCAACATTGTTAAATCATCAAAATCAAGGATTAGAGATTGATTTTTGTTTTGTTTTGTTTTGTTTTTTGGAGACAGAGTCTCATTTCTGTTGCCCGGGCTAGAGTGCTGTGGCATTGGCTTTAGCTAACAGCAACCTCAAACTCCTGGGCTCAAGCGATCCTCCTGCCTCAGCCTCCTGAGTAGCTGGGACTACAGGCATGTGCCACCATGCTTGGCTCATTTTTTCTATATATTTTTAGTTGGCCAATTAATTTTTTTCTATTTATAGCAGAGACGGGTCTCCCTCTTGCTCAGACTGGTCTTGAACTCTTGACCTTGAGTGATCCTCCTGCCTGGGCCTCCCAGAGTGCTAGGATTACACAGGCGTGAGCCACTACGCCCAGAGATTGATTTTTCAGAGACAACTTTTATTTAAAAACCAGTGAATACTCCTGCTGCTAATTTGCCATAAATTACTGTAACCTAATGATGAAAATTGTCAACATTACTTTTTTATAAACTTTTTAATATAGGTAAAATATACATAATTGAATTTACCATTAAAAGAGTTTTAAATGTACAGTCATTTAGAATTAAGTATATTGTTTTGCAACCATCACCACCATCCATCCCTAGAACTTTTCATCTTGCAAAACTGAAAATCTGTACCTGTTAAACAATAACTCTCCATTCCCCCAATAGCTGGCAACCACCATTCTACTTTCTGTCTCTATGAGTTTGATTTCTCTAGGTACGTCATGTAAGTTCAGTGCCTGATTTTTCACTTCCTTATATCTGCCCTTACTGTGTTATTTGCTTAGATTATCTTTCACAGAATCCAAAATATTTATTGGACACTGTTTCCTAAGGTCTAGAGCAGTGCTGTCCCATAGAACTTCCTGCAAGGTTGGAAATATTTTATATCTGTGCTGATAGAGTAGCCAGAAGCCATATGTAGCTCTTAAGTACTTGAAATGTAGCTAGGGCAACTGAGGAACTAAATTTTAAATTTTAGAAACACAGCACTGATACCAATGCAATTCAGTGGAAAAATAATTAGTCCTCTTATTTAATAACAAATGGTGTTGGAACAACTGGATCAGAATGTAAGAAAAAAATTAACCTTCATTCCTACCTTATACCATAAACAAAAATTAATTTGAAATGGATCTTAGTAATAAATGGAAATGTAAAAACTTTAGCTTCTAAAACAAAACATAGATGACTATCTCCATAACACTGAGGTTGGCAAAGATTTCTTAGGACACAAAAAACGTGAATCATAATAAAAGACAAAGTGAATCTCAACAAAATTACAAGCTTCTGAACTTCAAAAGACAGTGAAAACAAAATAAAAAGGTAAGCCATAGACTGGGAAACAATATTGGTACTGTGTATACCTGATGGCCAATAAACATATGAAAAGATGTTCGTTCATTGTCATTTACCATCAGGTCACAATAAGAAAACACCGAACACCCACTAGAATGGCTAAACTTAAAAAGATCAATAATATTATTTGTTGGTGAAGATATGCAGCCATTGGACTCTCATACATTAATAATAGAAATATAAATTGGTACATTCACATTAGAAAACTCTTTCAGTAGTTAATGACCAGTAATTTCACTTCTAGGCAACTGCCCAAGGGGAATGAAAACATATATTCATAAAAAAAAAACTGGTATAAGAATTTTCAGCCAGGCGTGGTGGCTCACGCCTGTAATCTTAGCACTTTGGGAGGCCAGGGCAGGAGGATCACTCAAGGTCAGGAGTAACCAGCCTGCAAGAGCAAGACCCTGTCTCTACTATAAATAAAAATAAATTAATTGGCCAACTAAAAATATATAGAAAAAAAATGAGCTGGGCATGGTGGCGCATGCCTGTAGTCCCAGCTACTCAGCAGGCTGAGGCAGAAGGATTGCTTGGGCTCAGGAGTTTGAGGTTTCTGTGAGCTAGGCCACGGCATTCTACCCCGGGGCAAAGAGTGAGACTCTGTTTTTTTTCTTAAAAAAAGAATTTTCATAATAGTTTTATCTGTACTACCCCAAAATTAGAAACAAGCCAAGTGCAAATCAACAGGAGAATGGAAAAAATTGTAGTATATTCATACAGCATAAATACTACCCAGAAATAAAAAGAAAACTTTGATACATGCAATAGTGTAGATGATTCTCAAAAAATTTTATGTCGAGCCAAAGAAGACAGATAGATACACAGGAGTACATACTACGTCAATTTATGTGAAATTTTAGAATAGTGAAAATAAGTTTTAGAGAATAAAAATCATAACAGAGGCTATCACTCTTGGGTACAGGGGGTCACATTGCTAGACTGGCTAGAAAGGAACATGAAGAAACTTTCAGGGGTGATGTAAATGTTTTCTTCCTGATGGGGCTGGCGGTTGCATGGGTGAATGCAATTGTCAAACTCAATGAACTGTACTCTTCAGATGTGTGCATTTTATGTACTCTAAATTAAACATCCTCTCAGGAGGACCCATTTCATAATTGCTGGCACTGAACAAAATTGCAGAATCATTTGCCAGAAAATCATTATGAAGATAGTTCAGTCATAAAGCAAGGCTCTTCTCATCTAGAGGTATACAGGGCAACATGGCTCCAGTTCATACAATTAACTCAGTAGATGTGGTGCTCCATACACCTGGGACTTGGTGCCTCTGAGTAATCTTCGAGGATTCAGCATACTGTGGTCTTTCAAATTTGTGGAGTAGCTGAGTGCCCAACATTATAGTCAAGTATTCTTTTATTCCTGCTACAACTTTATTAATAACATACTCCTTATTATCTGTATTTCCTCAAGTTTCCTTGTAATTTGCATAATCCTCTACAATACAATCCACATTCTTGGCAGGAAGATAAAAGAGCTGTTTTTAACTGGTAATTACATGTCATTCATCAACAAAACATGGTTTAGCCTGGCGCGGTGGCTCACGCCTGTAATCCTAGCACTTGGGGAGGCTGAGGCGGGCGGATTGCTCGAGGTCAGGAGTTCGAAACCAGCCTGAGCAAGAGCAAGACCCCTGTCTCTACTATAAATAGAAAGAAATTAATTGACCAACTAATATATATAGAAAAAATTAGCCGGGCATGGTGGCGCGTGCCTGTAGTCCCAGCAACTCGGGAGGCTGAGGCAGTAGGATTGCTTGAGCCCAGGAGTTTGAGGTTGCTGTGAGCTAGGCTGACGCCATGGCACTCACTCTAGCCTGGGCAACAAAGTGAGACTCTGTCTAAAAAAAAAAAAACAAAACAAAACCAAAAACATGGTTTAGTTCTTCAGGAATCTTTACCTTCAACTCTGTTCACGAATGTTTTCAATGGTGGGATCTACTTGGCTCTTCTGAGGAAGGCTGAGGCGTGTGTCTCAGTGGTACTCTCGCCATTTCCGGGTGACTTCAACATTTTTCTCTTGCAGACTGACCGGATGTCCTGTTTCCTGGGGCAGCCCCTCTCATCTTCCTTTCTGAATTTTGCTCCTGATTTGCTTAAGTTCTCTCTGTTTTTGCAGATTGGTGTCCAAGTATCTGAATACTTTCTGGAACCCATTCATTCCAGTTCTTACTCCAACCACTCTACTGTATAAAGTATTTCACTTGTTTGTCCTTTACGGCAGCCTTTACACATTTGCCTTCATAAAGAGGCCTGTGCTCCCCTTTTCAAAGTTTAGGCTTCAGTGCCATTTATAAGTTATTCACTCCTACCTCCTTCTCCTACTTCACCTGACAACAGCCCCTACTCTCTACCCCACCAAAATCAGCTCAGTGTCAGGCAAGCCATCAGGCACTGCCAACTTTACATGCTAGACTTATTGGTATTGTTTTCACTCTGATTTTTAAGTACACTCTTAAAACTGTTCACTCTTTTATTTCTATATTCAAAATGACTCCTGTGGTCTTTCTCCACTCATGGAGACTGACCTGTTCCTCTCTGAAACATAATAAATTTTTTTTTTAAATGACTCCCAATATGGTTTGCATTTCCCCTCCAAAATGCATGTTGAAAGTTAATCCTCAATGTGGCAGTATTGAGAGGTGAGGCTTTTGAGAGGTGATTGGATCATGAGGGCAGAGCCATTAATCATGAATGCATTAATTCATTCATGGGTTAATGGATTAATGAGTTATCATGGGAGGGGAACTGGTGGCTTTATAGGAAAAGGAAGAGAGACCTGAGGTGGCATGCTCAGTCACCTCACCACGTGATGCCCTGCATTGCCTCGGGACTGTGCCAGAGTACCCACCAGATTCACGCCCTCAACTTTGGACTTCTCAGCCTCCAGAACTGTAAGAAATAAATTCCTTTTCTTTATAAATGACCCAGTTTCAGGTATGCTGATGTAAGCAACAAAAAAATGGACTGATACCACTCTGCACTGCCTTTAGCCATTGGCTGCCATGACAGTTTTTATGGGTCCACTCTCTCTCAGTTGGAGGATGCCTAAAGAGTGAGCAGACGTAGGGCATGACTTCCGTTCCACATTATGTAGTGGCAGCTAACTTATTTCAAACCTGTCATATACTATTTTTTTTGTTTTTGAGCTAGGGTCTTGTTCTGTTGCCCTGCCTGGTCTTTAACTCCTACGCTCAAGTGATCCTCCAGCCTCAGTCTCTAACTTGTAATTTTATTATTTAAAACTCTGTATTAAAGTGTAGCATATATATATACAGAAAAAAGAACCAATCAAAATTGAAATGCAATGAATTATCAGAAAATAAATATACCTGTGTAACCTCTACTCAGGTCAAGAAATAGAACATTACCAGCATCCCAGAAGCTCCACTTCCCATAATTGCTAATCACTATTGCCCCCTACAACACGAGAGTCAGATACTTTTAAAAATAATTTCTTTTAATTTTTTGATTGTCAACAGCAGTTTGTTGATCCTAGGTTACTGGACTTGATTTCAAATTCAATTTAAAAATATATCTGGGGGGAGAGGGGCATGTGCAATATATGTAACCTTAACATTTGCATCCCATAATATGCTGAAATAAAAATAAAATAAAATAAAATATATCTAAAATATATTTTGACAGGCATGGTGGCTGATGCCTGTAATCCCAGCATTTGGGGAGGCTGAGGTGGGAGGATCACTGGAGCCCAGGAGTTCGAGACCAGCCTGGGCAATATAGTGAGACCCCATCTCTACAAAAAAAATAAAGTATATTTTGAAATCAAGTTTGTTATCCTTGATATTCTAAAAGTATTATGCATCAATAAACCTTGGCTTTCCATATTTTTAACAAGAATCTTGATATAACTTGGTTTCTATGTTCGTTTCCTAACATTTTTCTACTAACAGTTAAAAGACGTAAAATTTTTTTTTTTTTTTTTGAGACAGAGTCTCACTTTATTGCCCAGGTTAGAGTGAGTGCCGTGGCGTCAGCCTAGTTCACAGCAACCTCAAACTCCTGGGCTCAAGCAATCCTGCTGCCTCAGCCTCCCAAGTAGCTGGGACTACAGGCATGTGCCACCATGCCCGGCTAATTTTTTTTTTTTCTATATATATTAGTTGGCCAATTAATTTCTTTCTATTTATAGTAGAGATGGGGTCTCGCTCTTGCTCAGGCTGAAAAGACGTAAAATTAATCTCTGTACTTAGTGATAGGTCTATCTAAACGAAACATGATTATGAGTTTAACTGAACCTCACTGTATGAAAATAACATGTATAACAGCTGAAAGCACTAACTGAATAATAGATATCCTAGTTCCTTGCTACTCCAAGTGTTGTTTGTGGATTGGCAGATCCACCGTTAGCTGGGAGCTTGTTAGAAATGCAGAATCATAGGCCTACCGAATCAAAATCCACATTCTAGCAAGAAGCCCAAGAGATTTGTATGTACACAGAGGTTTGAGGAAAACACTGCAATTTTTGTAGGCTCACAGCTCCAATGTTTTGACTCCTTTTTTCCTCCAAATGAATCGTGTACTTTAAGGAAAAGCCAGAACTCAAGGAAGAGGGAAGAGTGCAGGGAAAAGTAGTAATACTACGGTGTGGCAGCAGCAGGGTAACCAACACATCAAGGTCCCTCATTTGGTTAAAGAACTACGTTCCCCTTTGTCCTCTTTCTCTGTGGGTCCCTCCCATTCCTTGGCACATACAGAATGTTAAACTGATCATCAAGTGAAGAAACGGTACAAAATCAATACCCCTTCGGCTTGCTTTCTCTCTTACAATTTCTCACATTCTTTTTTTTTTTTTTTTTTAGACAGAGTCTCACTTTATTGCCCAGGCTAGAGTGAGTGCCGTGGCGTCAGCCTAGCTCACAGCAACCTCAAACTCCTGGGCTCAAGCAATCCTCCTGCCTCAGCCTCCCAAGTAGCTGGGACTACAGGCATGTGCCACCATGCCCGGCTAATTTTTTTTTTTCTATATATATTAGTTGGCCAATTAATTTCTTTCTATTTATAGTAGAGCTGGGGTCTCGCTCTTGCTCAGGCTGGTCTCGAACTCCTGAGCTCAAATGATCCGCCCACCTTGGCCTCCCAGAGAGCTAGGATTATAGGCGTGAGCCACCGAGCCCGGCCTCACATTCTTAAATTAGTGGATTCTTTTGCAGAAATCATGTTTTGGGTTTTATGTATTTAGTGCCTTTTTTCTAAAGAAAAAAAAGACAGAATTTTAAAAATGACTTGTAGTCTTATATATTTGCTGTAATATAGCAAATTAGGCTATCTTTATTTTGCGCTGTTTCCCGCGATGTTTAATATTTACATTTCCTTGGTTAAATATTCCTGTTATGGAAAACATCTTAAAACAAAATCAGTTTCTTTGTTTCTAACTTTTACACTGTAACTGTCTATTAAATTCAACATTCTCGTAATAAATCCCATTCTCCAGCAACATCAATTATTTTGGAGGGCAATGCCTAGCCCTAGGGAAATAATAATGGTACTGATTCAAATGGAATTAAATTATCTCTCAACTCGGAGAAAGTGTGAGGAAAAACAAAGGAAAACTTGTAAAAAAGAATGCTGGGTAATAAATGTAGAATGAATGAGAGGAGAGCATCACCATTTTGTTAATTCCCAATAAAACAGCTGATTCAGGCAAAGCAAGAATTATTAATTGACGTTAAAGCCATGAAATGAAAGGTCATTGGGTGTAGTAGTTACATATTGTGGCGTAACGAGCAACCCTAACATTTAACAGCTGCAAACAACAAACTTTAACTCACAGTTTCTGAGGGTCCACGTATCATCGGTAAACAACAAACTTTAACTCACAGTTTCTGAGGGTCCACGTATCCTGCAGCAGCTTACTGGGGTGCCTCTGGCTCGAGGTTTCTCCTGCAATTATATAGTTTAACCATCAGTCAAGGCCACTGTCATTGAAAAACACGACTCAGGCTGAATGCTCTGCTTCCAAGCTCACTTGTGCTTGTTGGCAGGCTTCAGTTCTTTGAGGCCTTAGTTGGACTAAGGGATTTGCCACACCACGTGGACCACTCCACAGGGTTGCTCCCAACATCAATCGTGCTTCCACCAGCACAATTAGGAGAAAAAGAGACTGAGCCAGAAACAACAGTCTTTTTCTAACCTAATTTGGAAGTGACAATCCCACCACTTCTGTTGTATTCTACTTGTTAGAGGAGTCAATAGGTCCAGTCCACACTCAAGGGAAGGAGATGACAGAAGTGCATGAATACCAGCATAGGGGATGACTAGGGACATCTCAGAAGCTGCCTAGCACAATGAGGACTCAATGTTCCTATGATGCCAAAGGATTATCCCACCAATTTCATTCTAATTATTAAGGAGAACATGTACGATTACTATTATGTTAGTGATGAAATTGTCAAAGATAAACACAGCTGGACATTAAAGTGGGGAAAACAGATATTATTTAGTATTAATAAATTACTGACAGTAGGAGAAAGAGCTGAGCTCCATTCCAATTTGTACAGAGGTGATTTGTGTGTTTTAAAGGAAGAATGAGAGACGGGAGAGTGTGAGGACTCTGCAGAGTTAGAGAAGTGAAATAGTGTAATACAAAGGGTTGGCCAGTGTAATGTGCTTAGGCCAGCTATGTTTACTAGCTGCTAGCTATCTAAGACAGTATTCCCACAGAGACTGGCAGACAGAGGCCCCATCCTTCCCGATGATTATATTTCACAGGGATGACTCTCAAGTCCTCGAGAGAGATGCTTCTGAGTCACAAGCGATATATATGAATAATCGTAAACCCTTTTTAGTAAATCCTTTAAGAAAGTTGAGGTCTATCATCAAGTGTGTGTTGGCTAGCACAAATAGTATATTTTCCTGGTAACACTGACCTTTCTCAGGCAGGCATTTTATTACTAAGGGGGTCATTCTAGGGACATGGCTTTATGCTGCTAGAAGTCGTGCTAGAGTTTGGTCAATTCTCTTAGTGCAGGTGTTTGGATGGAGTTGTCATGTGCCAGGAGGTGTGTAGTTCCCAAAACTCAGCATCACTAATAGCGAAACTTCCTGATATGATACAATATGAATTTCACAATGTCATCTACAAAATAGTCTTGCCAGATGTGTTTAACCTAAATTTAATTAATCTTTAGACTTAATTTTACTTTTATAGTACATCGATTTAATTGGATGTATTAAATGGATGGATGAAAGTTACCAACAGTCAAATCCAGATTTCAGCCATTCTACAAAATAACTTTGCTAGACTCTTCAAAAATTAATGCCATATGGAAATAAAGTAAGGGGATGCTATGGTTTGAATGTGTCCCCTAAATTTCATGTGTTGGAAACTTAATACCCAATCATCATATGTTGATGGTACTTAGAAGTGGGGCCTTTGGGAGGCATTTAGGATTAGATAAGGTCATCAGGATGGGGCCCCCATAATGGGACTGGTGGCTTTATAAGAGGAAGATCATAAACTGTTATCTGAAAATAAATAAAAAAGAAGAGGAAGAAGAGGAAGAGAGACCCAAGTGGGCATGGTTTTGCTGTCTTGCCACATGATACATTCTTCTACCATGTTATGACATAGTGAGAAGGCTCTCACCGGATGCTAGTGTCATGCCCTGGTACTTCCTACCATCCAGAATTGTAAAGAGTAAATTTCTTTTCATTATAAATTACCCAATTTCAGGTACCCTGTCATATAGAAAATGAAGACAGGGGATTATCTAGAATTTAGAGACATCCAAATGCAATGCGTGAATCTTGGTTACATCCTGGATTGAACAAAACTAGAAAAAACAGCTAAAAAAAGTCATTGGGGATAACTGAAATTTTAATATGTAATAGCTATTAGTTCATATTATAGAATTGCTAATTTTATTAGGTATGATAATGGAATTATGATTTTGTGGGAGAATGTCCTTATTATCTGGAAATGCATGCTAAAAATATTTTGGAGTACTGTCAAATGAAATATGTTAGAGGTCTGCAACTATTAAATGGTTCAACAACTGCCACACAGTGTGTGTATGTATGTACAGAGCGATAAAAACCCAAATGTGGCAAAATGTTAACAATAGTTGAAACTAGAGTATGCAGTGTTCATTGAATTATTTTTCTTTTTTTTTTTTTTGAGACAGAGTCTCGCTTTGTTGCCCAGGCTAGAGTGAGTGCCATGGCGTCAGCCTAGCTCACAGCAACCTCAAACTCCTGGGCTCAAGCAATCCTACTGCCTCAGCCTCCCAAGTAGCTGTGACTACAGGGATGCACCACCATCCCTGGCTAATTTTTTCTATATATTAGCTGGCCACTTAATTTCTTTCTATTTATAGTAGAGACGGGGTCTCACTCTTGCTCAGGCTGGTCTCAAACTCCTGACCTCAAGCAATGCACCCGCCTCGGCCTCCCAGAGTGCTAGGATTATGAATTATTTCTTAAAAATTATTTTTAAAACATCTCTGTGTGCTCGAATATTTTCAAAATAAAAATTTGGGAAAACATTTCTCTCTCATCTGTACCTCCCCCAATTTTTTTTTTTTTAGTATAATTTTTGAATCACCTTCTACAAGGCTTCTGGTCTACCTCCAAATAATTCCACTGGTCTTAAAACTCTAGCTCAGGTCCTCAAACTTTTTAAACAGGGGGCCAGTTCACTGTCCCTCAGATCGTTGGAGGGCCGAACTATAGTTTAAACAAATTCCTATGCACACTGCACATATCTTATTTTTTATTTATTTATTTTTTTTGAGACAGAGTCTCACTTTATTTCCCAGGCTAGAGTGAGTGCCATGGCGTCAGCCTAGCTCACAGCAACCTCCAACTCCTGGGCTCAAGCAATCCTGCTGCCTCAGCCTCCCAAGTAGCTGGGACTACAGGCATGTGCCACCATGCCCGGCTAATTTTTTCTATACATATTAGTTGGCCAATTAATTTCTTTCTATTTTTTATAGTAGAGATGGGGTCTCCCTCTTGCTCAGGCTGGTCTCGAACTCCTGAGCTCAAACGATCCGCCCACCTCGGCCTCCCAGAGAGCTAGGATTACAGGCTTGAGCCACCGCGCCTGGTCTATATCTTATTTTTAAGTAAAAAAACAAACGGGCAAAAACACCTGCATGTGGCCCGCGGGCTGTAGTTTGAGGACGCCAGCTCTAGCTAATCTGTCTTTCTTTTTTTTTTTGCCTTTATAAGAGGAAGTTTTATTGTTATTTACTTTAATAGTTTCAGAAAGAGGAACAGATTAGCTCAGTCCAACATGACTGGCAGTTAGCAAAATCTAGTGAAACAAGTGTTCTGATTGCTAAGGATTTAATTTGGATGCTTTTAATACTTAGCCTTCTAACACTTCAAACATAATCCAGAATAAATGCATTATCTCCTTCTCTTTCACTTTAATACCGTACCTACCTCACTTTGATATGGAAATATCTTCATTAAATATGATTTCCAGAAGAACAAGTTCCCTGGAGAGTATAGCCATGAAGACAGTGCACAAAGGAAAAACTCAAAATAAAACTCTGTATGATGATTTACTAGTCTAAGGAAACAAAACCTTCCAATATATTAAGAAATAAATCCAGTTGCAAACGCACTAATAGGTCTTTGTGGAGAGGCTCTGGTATAACAACTGAAAATGGCCAGCTATTTACAAGATACACAAGCAGGAACAGTGCACCTAGCCCAGCAATGGCCCTCAGAAGCCGAAAGTGTTCTCTCCGCTGTAGGCCACATACAAGAATCCATCTTCATCTTTTTCCTTCTCGTAAAGCTGTCCCATAGTTAGGCTGGACTGTGGGACTGTCTTATCCACAAACAGGAAGATGGCCTTTTCAGGAGGAAACTGGATCCTTTTCCTGATGATCCACATGAACTGAGCCACAGTGATATCAGATGGAACCAAGTACTTCCGTTTTTCAATGTCAACAGTCTGAGAGCCTGAGACCTTTTCCACAATCACTGGAACCTGGTCAGGATATTTCGCTCGGGTCTTCGAGGATTCCACACATCTGTGTTCCAGTGAGTGGTCCTCCTTGAACATTCACTTCATGGCGGCGACGGGAAAGGGACCAACCGTGGAGCTCAGCGCACCGACCACTACGACAGCGGAGGAAGCGGTGGCGACTACCTAGCTAGTCTTTCTTGGCATGTAAGTTCTTCTCTGAGGAATGTCTAAATAATTATTCCACACTTTTTTACTCAGAAAACTTCTTTAGAGCAACTACTAAATGTATTATGCCACTTTGTATTAGTTGGTGATTTATGTTTAAATCTTCTTTAAGGTAAAGACTGGGTTGTATATATCACTGCACAAAACCAATGGCAGTGAATTACTCATACTATACCACATCTGTTGATGCTCATTAAGTTAAACCAATGAACAATAAGAAATAGGAGTCAAGGAGAGAGTATACTTTAAATATTGGCTTGGAGTTTATACAGTATAGAATTCAGCAATCAATGAGTTTTAAAATCTGTATCCTAGATGCTAATTTTTAACTCAGTGTCTCATATTCTTCACAATTTTAATCAATTTTTTATTTGAAAGTTGCAGTCTAAGTCCTAATTTTGACATGATTGACAGTACTTTTTTCTTTAAATAAGTGGTTTTCAAGTTAAGTGTAAATTAATAAATCACATATCATTGAATTTTATCACATTTTCCTGAAGTAGTAGAAAAAATATTTGAATTAATTCAGATGGTTTATTTATTTTTATTTTTTGTAGAGATGGAATCTCACTATGTTGCCCAGGCTGGTCTTGAACCCCTGGCCTCAAGTAATCTTCCCACTGTAGCCTCCCAAGGTGCAGGGATTATAGTGAGCCATCAGCCTCAACCAATTCATGATGGTTTAAAAAAAAAGGCATATAAAGAGAACAAGTGCCCTGTCCTCAATCACACAATCAATTCTTAATACTCTGTCTTTTCAATGATGCATGCTTATTTTCTACCTGATGACTTGGAATGGGACTTTGATTCATTAAAATACATATTTGTAAGTACTATGTACTCATAGCTATACTTTATAAATATTCATAAAGATTTCCATGCTTCAGTCTGCTTCTTGATATAGGTCCATTTCATTTAACAAAATAATGCATAATAAATCAGCATTTATTTTGCTGATTTAAGGTTTTCATCCAAAAGTTCAACAATGGCTTCTTCATCTGCTGATTGGAGCAGTCTCTGAATTAGCTGTTCCAGGCATTTTTCACCACATAAAAATTCCTGGTAAAAGAGAGTTATTATGAAAATTATTATAAATGAAGAAACAAAAGTTACATGTATATTTATTTCATTTCTTTATAGTCATTATTTAATAGCAACAAAGGATTGCTAATGTTCTACAATATAATGAAGACAATTGTTAACCTGGGAGGATTCCCAGTTTGTAGTGGCTTTTATGTAAAAAAATGAATCTAAAAGAGCAAATGCAATTCTACTCTTTCTTAAATGGTTTAAATTAGCAGTTTGTTTTAACATCAATCTTCTGAGATTTGGATCTTTCCAACTACACTGGAGACAACAAAACCAAGGATCTGAATCAACTTTTGAAATCAACCATCTCTCTCTTTAAAATTCCATTGCTTGGCTTTTATGACAATGCCATTCTTGGTTCTCCAACCATCTTTGGGAAAATGTTTGCTGAATTCTTTCTCTTCCTGTATCTTAAGAAGGCAGCTTTTTATTTTTGTCCTGAAAATCCTACCCTTTTCACTCATATGATGTTAATTACCAAAAGGAAAAAAAGACTGAAACGTCTTAGTATCTCAAGTATTTGTTGCCACGTTAACATGCACATCGTTCCTTGCCAAATCCTCTGGATCTGGCTCAGAGGATGCCTTCCCAGACCATTCCAGCTCACCCTTCTCATGCCAACTCTCCAAATTTAGATCATTTAATACGTAAGTGGTTTATGATAGTTTTTTTTCTTTTTTTCTTTAGAGGTAGAGTCTCACTCTGTCACCCAGGCTGGAGTGCAGCAATGTGATCACAGCTCACTGTAACCTCAAACTCCTAAGCTCAAGAGAGCCTTCTGCCTCAGCCTCCCAAGTAGCTACGACTACAGGCGTGCACCATCATGTGGCTAATTTTTTTATTTTTATTTTGTAGAGACAGGGTCTCATTATGTTGCCCAGGCTGGCATCAAATAGTTTTTTTCTTAAGTTGGTTTTAAAATCTAGAAGTCCTGTGTAATAGAAAAAAATATTTTTCTTGAAATATCTAGGAGTGAAGTGTCTTGAGGTCTGCAACTTGCTTTCAAATGGTTCATCAGCAACACAGGTATAGAGAGAGAAAGAGAAGGTGAGAGAGAAAGAAAAGGTAAAAATAATAAAAGAAAAAAGAGAAAAGGCAAATATAGCAAAATGTTAATTGTCCAATCGAGGAACAGGCTGTATAGTGTTCATTGACCTAATCTTTAAACATTATGTATGCTTGAAAAATTTCAAAATAAAAAATTGAGAAAAAAATTTCTTATGTTTACCTCTAAATAATTCCATCAGGTGAAAAGTGTCTCAGATGTTTCTGTAGCATTCCCTACAGTTCTCCTCTGAAAAATGGCTAAAATAATGGCTTCAGATATTTTTCCTGTATAATACAAATTCTGTGCAGTAAAGTTGTTAGGATTAGTGAATTTGCATATTCCCATATTTTAGAACTGCTTAAAGTTTAGACATTGGCTTAATGGAAATACTCTAATGTTGGCATCTGAACAGTTAAAGAATAATCTGAACAGTTAAAGTTTTGATGTAGGTATGAACGAATTTTATATTTAGTCTTGCTTGAATGATCTTAAAGTTGAACTTTAGGTGAGTATACACATCTATCTCTCAAACTGTAAAGGAAAGGATATGTCTTGATACCTCTGTATTCCTCAAAGCACCAGCATATAGTAAAATCTCAAACTCTAAAATTAAACAGACAGCAAAAGCAGTATAATTTTTTTTTTTTTTGAGACAGAGTCTCACTCTGTTGCCTGGGTTAGGGTACCGTGGCGTTAGCCTAGCTCACAGCAACCTCAAACTCCTGGGCTCAAGCAATCCTACTGCCTCAGCCTCCCAAGTAGCTGGGACTACAGGCATATGCCACCATGCCTGAATAATTTTTTCTATATATATATATATTTTTTTTTTTTTTTGAGACAGAGTCTCACTTTATTGCCCAGGCTAGAGTGAGTGCCGTGGCGTCAGCCTAGCTCACAGCAACCTCAAACTCCTGGGCTCAAGCAATCCTGCTGCCTCAGCCTCCCAAGCAACTGGGACTACAGGCATGCGCCACCATGCCCGGCTAATTTTTTTTTTTCTATATATATTAGTTGGCCAATTAATTTC
>VSMD01132089.1:0-54862 GCA_008750895.1 Mirza zaza
ATTGTGACAATGGGGTCTGAGCCCTCTGGTACCCAGAACCCAAGTTTGACAATCATGACATTTTACCCAACCATGGAAGAATTTGCAGACTTCAACAAATACATTGCTTACATGGAGTCCCAGGGTGCACACAGAGCTGGCCTAGCCAAGGTCGTTCCACCCAAGGAGTGGAAAGCCAGACAGACCTATGCTGACATCAGGGACATTGTAATAGCCGCTCCCCTCCAGCAGGTGGCCTCTGGGCAGGCAGGGGTGTTCACTCAATACCATAAAAAGAAGAAAGCCATGACCCTGGAGGAGTATTGCCTTTTGGCAAACAGTGCAAAATATCGGACTCCACCACACCTGGATTTTGAAGATTTGGAGAGGAAATACTGGAAGAGTCGCACGTGTGATTCACCAATTTACGGTGCTGACGTCAACGGCTCCTTGTTTGATGAAAACACTAAGCAGTGGAACCTCGGGCACCTGGGAACCATTCTGGACCTACTGGAGCAGGAATGCGGAGTCGTCATCGAAGGCGTCAACACTCCCTACCTCTACTTCGGCATGTGGAGGACCACCTTCGCTTGGCACACGGAGGACATGGACCTTTACAGCATCAACTACCTGCACTTCGGGGAGCCCAAAACGTGGTACGCGGTGCCCCCGGAACACGGCCAGCGCCTGGAACGCCTGGCCCGGGGGCTGTTCCCCGGCAGTTCCCGGGGCTGCCAGGCCTTCCTGAGGCACAAGGTGGCCCTCATCTCGCCCACTGTCCTCAAGGACAATGGCATTCCCTTCAGTCGCGTGACTCAGGAGGCCGGAGAGTTCATGGTGACGTTCCCCTACGGCTACCACGCTGGCTTCAACCACGGCTTCAACTGCGCGGAGGCCATCAACTTCGCCACCCCGCGGTGGATCCATTATGGCAAAGCGGCTGCGCAGTGCAGCTGCGGGGAGGCCAGGGTGACCTTTTCCATGGACGCCTTCGAGCGCAGCCTGCCACCCGAGCGCCCTGGGCTGTGGAAACGCGGGCAAGATCGGATAGTTGTGGACCACAGGGAGCCCACTGCGCCAGCCAGCCAGGAGCTGACCACCTGCAGGAAGGTCCAAGGGCCCAGGAAAGCCAGGCTGGGCCTGAGGCTCTCCAGCAGTCGCCAAGCCGGACTTTCCAGTTGCTCTGTGGTCCTGGATGCCCTGGCGGTCTCTCCGACCCCAAGTCCTTCTTTATTCCAAGGGGCTTTTCCCCATCACGGGGCCATGGCCACCAGCAGTGTCCAAGATCCCACCGAGGTCTTGCCCCTAACCCTGGGTTCATCCCTTGTAGATTTCCATCCCTCCACTGGCACTCGTGGTCGTGGTCTTGGTCGTGGCCGGTGTCTGGGTCGGGGTCGGGGTCGTGGTCGGGGTCGGGGTCGGGGTCGTGGTCTGGGTTGTGGTCGAGGTCAAGGTCGAGTTCGGGGTCGTGGTCGAGGCCGTGGTTGTCCTCCGAAACTAGCGCTTCAGGATTCGATCCTCCTGCCTGAGGCCAAAAGGAGAGTCTTGGAGGACACAGCACACTCCGCCGAGGGCACGGAGCCTCATCCCCCGTCTGCTAATGGAGGGTTGATGCTGGAGCCTGCACCTTTGAGTCCCGGACTCCTGCATCCTGCCAGGGCTTCTGGCTGCCGCTGTGCCCCTGATCTCCAACCCTTGGGACCCCCACTGGATCCCGATAATCAGATGCACCCTGGCCCTTGCCTGCTATCCCTGGACACCATTACCCTGGATCTCCCTGACTTTGTGCCCCTGGCTCCTCTCAATGGCATTTTGCCTTTGAATAAGTTCTCCAGGGATGCAGCTCAGGACTGCCCAGCCCCTGTAAACTTGGCTGAGGTTGTAGCAATGGACCACTCCTATGCCTCTAGAGTCCTGGCTCCTCCCTGTCTTGACACTGTGACTTGCTCTACCTTGCAGGCCACCACCAACCTCTGCTCAAGCACAAACTCAATCGTTTCACCAATTGAGTCTGTCAGCCTTGAGTCTGGCCTCTGAAATGTTTTGTAACTTTGCTAATGTTTATCAAATGTATTATTCCTACTGTGTATCTGAAAAGCAAATAAAAATGAAATCATGAAAACATATTTTTAATCAGAATTGTACAAAACACTTATATCTCAAGTAAAGTGATTCCATAGGATAAAGGCAAAAGAATGGGCAAAACTATGTCAAGGAAAATGCAAACAGGAAAACAAGAATCATGGATGTTAATATCAAACAAACTAGAATTGGGACCAATGTACATGGAAGAGCTCTTTATAATGCTACAGACTAAATTTCCTAATGATCTAGCAGTCATGAATGTTCATGCAACTTTTTAGATATAAATTATAATAGATTAAAGACAACTTAAAAGAAACACATTAAAAATAGGGCAAGGGGCCGGGCGTGGTGGCTCATGCCTGTAATCCTAGCACTCTGGGAGGCCAAGGCGGGTGGATCGCTCGAGGTTAGGAGTTCGAAACCAGCCTGAGCAAGAGCGAGTCCCCGTCTCTACTAAAAATAGAAAGAAATTAATTGGCCAACTAAAAATATATAGAAAAAATTAGCCGGGCATGGTGGAGCGTGCTACCTGGAGCGTCCCAGCTACCTGGAAGCCTGAGGCAGGAGGATTGCTTGAGCCCAGGAGTTTGAGGTTGCTGTGAGCTAGGCAGACTCCATGGCACTCTAGTCCAGGCAACAGACTGAGACTCTGTCTCAAAAATAATAATAAAAATAAGGCAACAAATGTCACCTTTCCTGGTCCAAGAGAGAAAAAAATAAACATATATAATGATACAGAAAACTTAAACTGCATTAACGATAAGGTAGAATTTATATACCTGATAGTATATAATCCCCCCTTTTTTCAAGTGCCAATGGATAATTCCCAAAATTAGCAATGTTTTACAATGTAAAGGAAATATCAGTTAATGAAAAAAGCAAAGAATAAAATCAAATATTCTTAGTTACCATGCAATAAGACTAGAAATTAATTTTAAAAGTCAGAGAATTTAGAGTTCCTTTTTCCTGGCACAGTAAAAATTCTCTGTTGAAGGACCCTTTAGCTTAGAGGGAAACATAAGCCAAAGTAAACAAATTCCTAGTAAATGCAAACAATTGTTTACATGAGGAATTCTGCAACCATGCAGCCTGATTTTGAATCCCAGCTACACCTATTATCACCTTGTGTGACCTTGAAAAATTATTTAACTTCATGATGTCTCAGTTTCTCAGCTTAACCTGTGGATAGCACCTACCCCATGCAGTTCGTTGAACAGTTCCATGAATTACATTTGAGAAGTGTTAGGGCATGGTGCTGATTGAATTCAATTTTTGATGGAACATACAGAACCAGACCATAAATCCATGCTGCTTCATTTTGAGGTTGAGTGTAAAGGGGAAAACATATTTCTGACTCTTGTAATATATTCAAGTAGAATCAGGATTTCATCTTAATGGAAAATTGTCTATTTATAACCAAACTTTGTTTGTTTATAAAAACTATATAAAAGAAATTAAGGTTATAACGTTTTACATTTGTAATGGACTTTAAAATATTAAAGTCATTGCTTTTACTGTTGTTGGTTTTTAATTTTTTTAAATTTTATTTTTTAGATTTTAATATGAGGCAAGAGGAGGTTACCATTGCATATTATAGGGGTATGTATGTTTTTTAAAAAGCTTTCTTGTTCACATTTCAAAGAAATATTTACACTCAAAATCATTTTCCCTAGTGAGATATTAACAAACTGAGGTTTACTAGCAATTTGGAGTCCATTATCTGGTGATAATGGGATTACGTCAGGGTCAATTGAATACAATTATTCCAATTACATCTATCTTCACTAATATTTTTGACTGAATTCTCCATTTTCACAATGCCATATCTTTTGAGCAGAAATGGCTGAATCCAGCATTCAATACCTGAATGAACTGGCCAGATGGGAGAAAGTTCATACTCCTAGTTGTTTCGACAGTTCAAGTTGGAATTAATGGTGGTCTGTGACAGTCATGAATCCCCCCTTTTGTTGTTACACTAGTTAGTGGTTATGTTTTGTATGGTAGAGATTTCACATATACCTTCAGCAACTTCAGCTATATCCAGAACTGACCCTGGGACTCAGGAGTTTGGTGCTTATTAACTGAAAACCATAGCATCTGTGGAACATGGCATCCAGAATCTCAGTTTTACAATAATGACATTTCTTCTGGTCAGGAAAAAAATGTAAATAATTTACAAATAAAAATCTACATACAATCCAAAGCACACACAGAGCAGGCCTAAGAAATGGCAAATCAGGATGTCCCTGGCATAGGAATAGCTACTCCTTTCCAGCAGGTGGCCAAGGCAGGGGAGGTGCCTTTATTGAATACCTGGAGGGGAAAAGGCCCTGGATATGGGGGAGCATCACCAATTTTGGCAGGAAAAAATATTAGACCCAGGCACAGCTGAAGTTGAAAGATTTGGGGCAAAAATGTTTGTAGACTATCTTATACATGGGACCAAAATATGGTGTTAAAATCAGGGGCTCCTTATATGTTAAAAACATTGAAACCTGGGAACAATTTTGGAGCAGTTGAAGAAATTCAGAGTTGTCATTGCGTGTCAACACATCCTCCCTGTACTCTGGCGTGTAGAAGACCACCGTTGCTTAGCACGTGGAGGACATAGACCCACGTAGAAGAATGACATTGGAACGACCATCTAAGTAACTGAGCTAACCAGCCACACAATTTTGTGTTTCATAATGATCACTATGAGGGCTGAGTGCAGAATGGATGGGCTTCAAAACCCCAGAACAGTGGTTCTCAAACTTAAATGTACATTTGAATCATGTGGGGATCATGTTAAAATGCAGATTCTGCAGATGCAGATTATCAAGTCACTAGTTTGCAGTCCTGCCAGCAGCATAGGAGTGTTCCTCTCTCTCCGCATCCACACCAGCATTTATTGTTTTGGGTCTTTTTGATAAAAGCCATTCTCACTGGAGTTAAGTGATATCTCATTGTAGTTCTGATTTGCATTTCCCTGATGATTAGAGATGTTGAGCATTTTTTCATATGTTTATCAATCATTAGCCTGTCTTCTTTTGCAAAGTTTCTGTTCATGTCATTTTGCCACTTTTTAATGGGGTTCTTTGATGTTTTCTTGCTGATTTTCCTAGGTTCTATATAGATTCTAGTTATCAGCCATTTATTGGATGTGTGGCATGCAAACATTTTCTCCCATTCTGTAGGTTGTCTGTTTGCTTTTGTGATAGTTCCCTTGGTTGTGCAGCAGCTTTTTAATGTGATCAGGTTCCATTTATATATTTGTTGTTGTTGTTGCTATGATTGCCTTTAGGGTCTTCTTTATAAATTCTTTCCCTAGGCCAATGTCTATAAGAGTTTTTCCAACATTTTCTTCTAGAATTCTTATGGTTCACACCTTAAGTTTAAGTCTGTTATCCACTGTGAGTTGATTTTTGTGAGAGGTGGGAGGTGTGGGTCCTGTTTCAGTCTTCTGCCTGTGGCTATCCAATTTTCCCAGCACAATTTATTGAATAGGGATTCTTTTCTCCAGTGTGTATGTTTTTTGTCTGCTTTGTCAAAGATCAGATGGCTATATGAGGATGGTTTTATATCTGGGTTTCAGTTCTGTTCCATTGGTCTATGTCTCTGTTTTTGTGCCAGTACCTTGCTATTTTAGTTACCATAGTCTAGTAGTATAGCTTGTAGTATAGCTTGAAGTCTGATAAATTGATGTCTCACAATTTGTTCTTTTTGCTTAAGATGGCTTTTCTATAAGGGATCTTCTCCAGCTCCATATGAAGTGTAGAATTATTTTTTTAGATCTGCAAAAAATGATGTTGGTATTTTAATAGAGATTGCATTGAATCTGTAGATCACTTTGGATAGTATAACAGTGCCTATCATGTAATAAAGGCTTAATTAACAGTAATTATCATTTTTATCTTGATTGGTCTCTTTGAAGACCACCTGGGAACATGGTTCTGTGTGGATTTGGAAACATCTGGGTCAGGATGAGGGAGAGTTTAGTGGAGCAGCCTTAGGGGAGTAAAAGTAGAGGGCAAGTCCAGAGAGGATCCTCTTAGTCTGTTTTCTGCTGCTTCTAACAGAATACCTGAAATTGGCTAATGTATAAAGAAAAGGAGTTTATTTCTTACAGTTATAAAGGCTGAGTCTCATGTCAAGGGGCTGCATCTTTCGAGGGCCTTTTGCTTGTTGGGACACTGCCGAGTCCTGGGGCAGCAAAAGGCGTCACATGGGGAGGGGCTGGGTGTGCTAGCTCAGGAATCTCTTCCTCTTTTCATAAAGTCCTGCCATCAGTAAACCAGCAGGTTTAGTCCCACCCCCACGATAACTCCCTAATCCATTATTCCTTGAATGGATGAATCCATCCATGAGGGCAGAGCCCTCAGGACACAATCACCTCTTAAAGGCCCCTCCTCTCAGTACTGCCACCTTGAGGATTCCATTTGAACATCAATTTTGGAGGGAATGAAATTACCTGTGAGGGAAGGGAGTCAGAAATTAGTTCAATGACATTAAGACAAGAGCTTTGTAAGGTACCAAAATTGTGTGTGTGTGTGTGTGTGTGTGTATTGACTTCTGCTCCCCTGTAACAATAAGGAGTGAATCCTTTGTTCTCTCCTTGGACTAACAATAAAGTAGGGAGGTGGGAGATTCTACCTCCAGCTTCAGCCAGGATGGAGATAGGAGTAGGATGGGTGAATGGGTAAAGCTAGGAAGAGACAAGGAGGAGGAGCCGAGTGCCAGGGGTGCACTGCAGAGAAGAAAGGAGATTTGGGGAACCTGCCTGGGTCTAGAGGGGTCTGGGGAACTTCACTACAACAAAGGCTATGGCTATTCCCCATTGAGTGCTGGGGAGGAACTTGCTTCCCTTAACCATATAACCAGAACTAAGGAGTGAGGTTCTGGATGTCCGTGGAAATGCCCATGGTAGGACGCTGTGTGGGAGAAGCTCTGCCTGCCTCTAATTAGTGCTTCTGAAGTAAGATGGGCCTCAGGACGGTGGTTTAGATAATGTCTTTGTGGACCTGAGACTTGCCATTGGCCAAAGAAGACAATGATTCCTGTCTTAAAACTGAGTGACACTCCAGTTAAACTCTGTTGTAACTGAAGTTACAGGAACCTTTTGCAACCTCTGAGATGAGAGTATAGAACATTAAGTCGCTGCAGTGGCGAGCACTGTGAAAGGAGTTCATGCTGCTGAGCGAGTCTCAGATGGGCTGCCAAGTCGTGATGAAGACCATGTCCTCCTGACAGCATGGAGCTTTCTCACCGAGCGCTCCCTCTGCTTCTCCTCTGTCTCTCTGCACTTGTGCGTCTCCTCGCCACTTCAGTCCTCCCACGGATGAACCAGGGGATCAAGAGGCCTGCTGCAAAGCCATGGCTGGGATGAACCCAGCCAGATCTGATCTGCCGGAGCCCAGGCCACTCCTTGCATTGGTGCCCGGCTGTGAGGCAACCGTTCTGGCACGGCTCCAGAGCCACAGAGGGATTCCTTCCGCACCATCAAAGAGAGGGTGACTCTAGAAAATCTGACTCAGCTTGTCCATTACAAACAACCTTACATCCTGGGTATGGAGACATTCCTGGAAGGCAACTATTCTGGGTAGTAATAACGATTCTCTGTTCAGTATTCCATCCCCCAAGGCCTTCCCCACAGCTCCTTATATGTCTTTTTCCTTTTCTTTTTTCTTTTTTTTTTTTTTTTTTTTTGAGACAAAGTCTCGCTCTGCTGCCTGGGTAGATTGCAGTGGCATCATCATAGTTCACTGCAACCTCAAACTCCTAAGCTCAAAGGATTCTCCTGCCTCAGCCTCCCAGAATGGTGGGATTACAGGTATGAGCCACCACACCCGGCCTGTCTTATAATTGCAAAGTAAATAAATGATTATGCTGTTGGTATGGCTGTATGTCTTACCTCTAGCCACAAACTGAGCCCATCCATGTATCTGCTTTGTTTCATGCGTACACAATTGTTTCTGGAGTATGATGTGTGTAGCAAAGCACACCTTTCTCTTACTCACTGCTTTTACCTCTCCAGCAGCTAGTGAGGGGGGAAAACTGGACCCAGAGTCAGCAGAATAGCATTTGAACCTGAGCTTTGCCACGCTCTAGTTGTATGACTTTCAACAACAACAACAACAAAAATCATTGATTTTCTCTGAGCCAAAATTATAGTGCAAGAATTTTGTGAAGATATTGTGCCATGTAAATGTGACAGGCATATAGGAGGCGCTCAGTGAATTTGAGCAAGAATGACTTCTGTCACCTACGCACTCTCCCTACTTCTAGGATAAGCACAAGGCCAAGGACATACTCTCTCATATTCCTTCCTCTGCCATGTTGAGTTCTACCATTGACCTCATCACCAACCCCACAGTCTTGCTTTTTTAAATTAGTAGACTTTTTTTCCCCCTAGAATAGTTCACAGCAAAACTGAGCAGACAGTAGAGTTGCCATGGAGACTCTGCCCCCACCTGTGCACAGCCTCCCCCATTATCCAAATCACCCCCCAGAGTGGTACACTTGTTACAGCTGAAGAACCTACATTGACATAATTACCACCTAAAGCCCATAGCTTACATTAGGGTTCACTTGTGATGTTGTGCCTTCTATGGGTTTGGACACACGTATGATGATATGTATCTTCCCTTATAGTATCATACAGAATAGTTTCACTGCCCTAAAAATCCTCTGTGCTCCTATTCATCCCTCTATAACCCCTGGCAACTACTGTTCTTTTACTGCCTCCATAGTTTTGCCTTTTCTAGAATGTCATATACTTGGAATCATGCAATATGTAGCCTTTCCAGATCAACTTCTTTCATTTGGTGATATGCATTTAAGTATCCTTAATGTCTTGTGGCTTTATAGCTTATTTCTTTTTATTGGTGAATAATATTCCATTGTGTGGATGTGCCAACAGTTTATGTATTGATTCACATATTGAAGGACATCTTGGTTGCTTCCAACTTTTGGCAAGTATGCATAAACATTTACGTTCCGGTTTTCGCATAGACCAAAGTTTTCAGCTCACTTGGGTAAATAGCAAAGAGCTCGATTGCTGGATCATATGGTAACAGTATGTTTAGTTTTGTAAGAAACTGCCAAACTGTCTTCCACCCATTACTTTTACTGGTAGAAAACTGTTCTTTTCTCATGATCTACCCACATAGTTGTACAAAAGGTCTCGTGAGCATATTTGCAAATTCTCCTCCTTGTTGTGTTTGGCTTTGTTACAATGGTACCAGGGCAAGTTCAAGATTTCATAAACAATCAGGAGCCAGAAGACCCAACCTTTCTTCAGAACTTCTTGTTGAGCAATCTCTCAATAAATCAGCTCTTTCCTCTGCTCTCTGCTTCCTTATTTAGGCAAAGTGAGCTCTTAGCCATATTGCACCTGTGTTGGAGTTGGCACACAAGTTTAAGACCAATGCAAACACAATTTGTGCTAGGTAAATGTTGACTGTTATCATTATTCCTTATAGGCCCAGATTTGTAAGCTGTGCAGTAGGAAATGTAGTTGAACGTGCACTTGTAGAGGTTGGTGTTCAGGTCTTGAGACTCCTCAAAGATTTACCAAAAATGTTCATTGTAGGTTTTGTCTGACTACCTGGCCACGCTGAATGATTCACAAAGATTATACTAAACCATTATACTAAATATAACCATTATACTAAAACTTATTTTGTGTGTTTAAGCAGTCCTTTCCAGGTACTTAGAAATAACTTCACCCCAATATTTATTTCATCGGGTTTTGGCCATATATGGATTCAAAGTCCCCCCCACCCCCTTCAATGTTTGTGTGACCTATCACGATTTTAAATAGAAAACTACAAACAGTTGCTAGGAATTGGCTACAAAGATATGCAGAAAGGAAAGCAACATGAGTTGGAACGGAATCCTGGTGAGGAACAGCCCCTCACTTCAGCTGCTCACCAGACTGTCAGCTGAAATCCCTAACAGTCCCTTGTTGTTCCCATTGCCACTGACCTGTAGTGACCACTGGGCTAATAGCTGGAGGCCATTCTTGCTAATCCTTAGCAAGTACTAGACCTTATGAGTTAAGCAATTTCAGGCAGGACAAAGGCGGGGCAGAACTGAGCACTGGAGGTGAAGGATGTCAGTATTGAAGGTGCTACCATACAAAAAGGTAATATTTGTCTTGCTGCATTTCTTCATTTTCTTATATCGTCTCTAATATCCTGGCAACCAGTACCCTTGTGTCCCAATTGCTCAGAGCTCTCCGCCCAAAAAAGGACCACATCCAGGCCTGCAGACCTCAGATAGCATCTTTTCCTGCTTTCATCAAAATCTTTTTCTCTGTCCCATTGCTCAGGGCCTCTTCTTAAAAGGTTCATTTTGTGTCTGTCTATGCATTTCAGGCCTATTCTCTCATGTATTTGTTTGCTCAATAAATGTTTATTGCGAACCTACTGTGTACCAGGCACTGTTCTTGGAATTAGGAACACAACAGTGAAAAAGATAAAGTTTCTAGGCTGGGTGTGGTGGCTCACGCCTGTAATCCTAGCACTCTGGGAGGCCAAGGCAGGCGGATCGCTTGAGGTCAGGAGTTCGAAACCAGCCTGAGCGAGACCTCGTCTCTACCAAAAATAGAAAGAAATTAATTGACCAACTAAAATATATATATACAAAAAAAAAAAAAGAAAAATCAGCCGGGCATGGTGGCGCATGCCTATAGTCCCAGCTACTCAGGAGGCTGAGGCAGGAGGATTGCTTGAGCCCAGGAGACTGAGGTTGCTGTGAGCTAGGCTGACACCACGGCACTCACTCTAGCCTGGGCAATAAAGTGAGAAGACTCTGTTTCCAAAAAAAAAAAAAACAAAAGAAAAAGAAAAAGATGAAGTTTCTACTTGGAGCTTATATTCTCAATATAAAGAATGACATGTAATCATACGTGAAGTAGTCATAAGGGCTCTGAGGAAAAATAAATCAGAGGGGTTAGAGAGTGACACAGGTGCTTTATATGATAGGCTGACCAGCGAAGGCCCCTGGGGGGATGTGGTCCTCAAATGCACCTGTGGACATGGGAGGGGAGCATCACTTGGGCAGAGGGGCAACACGTGCAAATGCCCTGAGGTAGGAGCATGTGCATGCAGTCAATACCTTGGATTTTTGCTGAGGCTTATATTTGAATAATGCAGAGGGATTTGAAGCTAGTGTGAAGGAAGGAGACACTTAACTTCTGGGGAGTCTGCAGCAGGAATTCCCTGGAAAAACAGCTACCAGATGAGAATTCAGGTATGAATCCAACAGGCAGTAGATTTGGTGTTTAAGGCTATGTGTCAGAAAATCCTGGCTCCATGTAAGGATAGTATTTAGAAAAGTACTAGGGTTAGGAATTTGCGAAAACTCCAGGATCCATTTCTTGTGAATGTCAAGGCTCTGCTAAATAAGTTTCTCCTACCTAAGAAACTCCTTAGGAACCAAGTGGTCTAACTTTGCCTCCTTTTGATAGTATCAACTTGACAATATTAATACTTACACATGACTATCTGGGGTCCTAAGTACTTTATTTTAGCTACAGCTTAGCTCATTGATTAAATCTGATTACTACAATTAGTTACTGTCTTTCTTATTTTTTTCTGTACAGTGAGGACTCAATGAATATTGTTGATCAAATGATAAATGACCTGAAATTATCAACAGAAATGAAAAAAGGGTTAACATCATAAAAAAAACTAAAACAGATAGTCCCTATTATAGCAGTATTGCTTTCACATTATTTTTTAAAATATAGTATTCAGTTTTAAGCAAGCAATCGAAATAACTTAAAGAGTCAGAGAATAAACTCTGTTTCTCATATTCCAATAAGAGATTTTCATTTATTCATTCAACAAATATTGTTAAGTAAGCACTTTCTCTGTGCCAAGCACTGTACCAGATGCTACGGATAGACGATAAATGGAGCTTACAGTCTGCTTGGATGGAGACACAGACAAGCAATGAGGCAGTTTCACCATGCCACACCTTCTGTGAAATCGTAGCAATGTCCAGGCTCTCCCCATGCTGCTGGTTTTAGAGTCCCTGGAGAAATGTATCTTCTGTTGGCAGCAGTCAGCCTCAAGTCCAGGGCCAAAGCCATATGGGCTCTCAGAGCTGTTTCAGCCCATTCCCAGGCTCACAGCAGCCCTCTTGATCACTTTTTCCCAGTCATGCCTGACAAATGGACAAAGACCACCTTTCTTGGGAGTGATGACAGCCTAAGGCACTATAGTGCTTTCCCTCCAGTCTGCCAGGCACAGGAGGAGCCTGCAGGGGCATGGGTCGCCCCATTGGCTGCTTCACTCTAGGAGGTAGGTGTGGCTTACCATGAATCCCTCCCTTGGCTCTGCCCATGTCATTGACATTCCTTGGCTCCTTTAGGGAGTAGGGCCATTTAAATTCTATTTCGTATGTGCCATTCTCTCTTCCCACTATCTACTCCCCTGCCCAACACATCTTACCAGAATTCTTATGTTAAAACTCTAATTCCCAATGTGATGGTATTTGCAGGTGTGGGCCTTTGGGAGGTGATTAGGTCATGAGAGTGAAGCCCTCAGGAGTGAGATTAATTCCCTTAAAAGAAGAGACATATTGCTCAAGGTCAGGAGTTCAAAACCAGCCTTAGCAAGAGCGAGGCCCCGTCTCTACTAAAAATAGAAAAAAATAAATAAATAAATAACTGGCTAACTAAAAATATATAGAAAAAATTAGCCAGGCATGGTGGCCCATGCCTGTAGTCCCAGCTACTCGGGAGGCTGAGGCAGAAGGATCGCTTGAGCCTAGGAGTTTGAGGTTGCTGTGAGCTAGGCTGATGCCATGGCACTCACTCTAGCCTAGGCAACAGAGTGAGACTCTGTCTAAAAAAAAAAAAAAAAAAGAAGAGACACGAGAGAGATTTCTCTCTTTGCCATGTGAGGATGTGAGGATATAGCGAGAAGATGCCTGCCTGTGAACCAGATATAGGGCCTTCACCAAGAGCCAGACCATCCTGGCACTCTGATCTCAGACTCCCCAGCCTCCAGAACTGCGAGAAAGGAATGTTTGTTATTTAAGCCACCCAGTCTGTGGTAAGTAGCTATGGAAGCCGGAGCTAAGACAACCCCCAAACTACTTGTCTGAAGCTCATACTTTAGGAGAAGAGTAAAAAGAAGGAGGGCAAAGGGAATGGGAAAGACAGTTACTACATTAAGAGGGTCAAGAACGCCGACTAGCACTTTGTATACATCATTCATTTCTCTCCCAAGAGCTGGGTCTGGCGCATAAAGCCAGTGGAGACTTGCAGCTCAGCTCTACCCTCAGTGTGGCCCTGGGCCAGCAATTCACAGCTCTGAGGCTCCGGCTCCCTGAGAGATAGGGTAGCAGAGTGGTTATCAGCACACACACGCCCCCTGTGTTGAACCCCAGCTCTGTGTTTATAAACCATGTGGCCTCGGCCAGCGGCTTTACCTGTGTGCTCAGCTGTTTCTTCTGGAAAATGGACATGATGCTAGGAAAACTCACAACAGTAACGGTGGTTGTGAGGATGAAATTAGCTATTATAAGTACAACGCTTTGCATAGTAACCAGCTCAAGGTAAGAACAAGCAATTATTTTAGCTCTTCTTACTGAATATAAAACAAAGTGTAACTTCAGTGCAGTGTCTGGCAGGAAGAAACAACAAAGTCTAGCTATTATTGATGTTTTTTATTGTTAGCTATTTTTATTATTTTGATAGTAATAGTATTATGTTTATTGTTATTACTATTGTTACTTTCTGACTTACAGGTGACCAACCTGCAGTCTTCCCTACTGAAGTACTTGAGAAGAGGAGAAAGTGAAAGGGTCCTAGCTCTGCCATTCAAAGTGTGGGCCGGGATCCCATGGCCCGGGCATCACCAGGATCCCATGGCCCGGGCATCACCAGGATCCCATGGCCCGGGCATCACCAGGTCCTATGGCCCGGGCATCACCTGCGAGCTTAGCAGACACACAGAGGCTCAGGCTCCAGCCCAGACCTCTGACTCAGATCTGCATTTTTAGTCTTTAATTAGATCCCCAGGTGAGTCATGGCTAAGTTTAAGTTTGAGAAGCACTGCTCTGGCACACTTGTTCTCAAACTTGACTTCCCATTGGAATCGTATTTGAAACATACTGATGTCCAGGCTCCCCCCGGCCCCCCCAGAAATTCTGTGTTAATTGGCTGGAGCACAAGAGTTCAAAAGCTCCTTGGGTAACACGCATGTTCAGTCAAGATTGAGAACCACCCACCCATCTAGCATTGGGCCAGTGCGGAGTTGGGCTGCTGGGGCAGATGGGAGTTTAGTTTCTTTAGCAACTGCCAGTGAGAGTTCTGGTTTGTTTTCCTTCTTTTCAGGCCCAAAGGGAAGTAGAAGTACAAAGGGACATGAAGAGGGCACATTCTTCTCTCCCCGCCCCCACCATTCCTCAGTTTTCATTCCAGCTAACAGGACACGTGACAAGGCTCAGGGCAGGCTTGTTGGCCAACATTTCTGTTTCTCTTTACTGCAGTTCACAGCACCCGAGCAGTATTGGCCACCTGTGTCTCTCAAGTCCCTGAGCTGATGGGGCTTGGTGTTTGCAAAGTGGAAATTTGTATTTCCTTGAATGGGATCCTTCTTGCTTCTTCCACTCCTGCTCGCTGCTTAGAGCACCCAGAGCTTGCTTGGTTGGAGAAAACCCCAGCAGAGATCTCTCGACCTCTTTATGTGAGACCCCTGCTTGGCTCCTGGTGGAAAATCCAAATTCCCACCATGCTCAAGCCCGTTCTGTAAGTGAGTGCTGCTGTCAGGACAATGCCTCGAGCCTCATCACCAGGCCAAGGACTCTGGGGGTGGGGGCAGCTGACAGCATGTTATGGGAATGAGGGTTATGTGGCTGCCGCTTTTTGAATTTTCAAGAGAAGCTAGAAATTTGAAATTGTATAGAAAAATCTTCAGATTGTTTCAATGTTGGCAGCTCATTCAAAAGAGTTAGAAGCCCTGCTGGCCGGATAAAACATTTTCTAGAGGCCAGAGTTGGCCCATTGACCTCTGAGACATGCCCCGTGTTCTAAACAGCCCATTTGGGTTGGAAAGGTTCCCCAAGCCATGGTGACTAAGCTAAATGATCTCAGTCTACTTTGGCACCGGTAGAAAAGGTAAAACACCTGGAGTCTTCTGAGTCATGTGGCCAAGGGTTTTTAATTCAAGTGACTTGTTCTGGACTTGTTAGTTGGGTAGATCTTCTGCCAAAGGCACACCGTTCTTATGCCCAGGCCCAGGCATGGCTCTTTCTGACTGCACCATCCAAGTCCTCTGTGTGTCCTTCTAAGGTCACAGTGGACCTCTACGCTTGACCTGGGGCCAGATACTGTAGGAGTTGTGCAGAGTATGTTTATTTCCCTGGGACAGCAGAACAGAAGGAAAGAAAGGAAGGTTTATACTCTTCTGTCTTCTCCCTCCCCTCCTCTCCTCCCTTCCCTGAATAATAGACAGCCCCAGCATTTGACAGAGCTCCTTGTTTAATGCTGCCATGTCTCTGCTTAGTGACCAAATGTTTCTCCCTCAATATTCTTTTTATACAAGATGATGTGACTTGTGTTTGTTGCTAATATTAGATTTGCAACAGATGCCTTCATTGTTGGGTCCTGGGTACATGGGGAGCAGATTAATAATGCAAAGACAAAGGCCTCCAATGCCCAGTGACTTTACTAGCAGAACTTGCTGCAAGGGACAGGGGCTCACACTGTGTTGGGCAAGATGAGGGGGACAGGCCTGTGAGATACCCAGTAACTGAGTGTGCAGTCTAGGTGCCATTGGAAATGTAGGCAGAGCTCTTGGTGGGGGGAGGAGGAGACAGAGTATAAAGAACCAAGAGGAAGATCTTCATGGGAACACAAGCAATAACACCCAGGTCTGTGGTGAAAATGACAAGTCATATAATCACCACTAGTGGCCAAAATTATGATGCGGGGGAACCAGGTAGCAAGCCTAGGGGATTAGTAGATACTTCAATGTCATGGTTCTTTCTGCTCTATTTTTCTCAATAAAGTCTTTTTAGAGAAATCAGAGGAGGGTGGGTACAAACTATGACCCTCCTGGGTCTAAGCAGGAATCACTGGGATTTTCTTTCCCACTCCCTCATCTTCAGAATATTCTCATCTCACCTCTACAAGATAATTTAAGTGTTGCTTAATATCTGCCAATGTGATTTTTTCCCCCCAAACTGTATTTAGTTGTCTGAACTCTTCTGGCAGTCAATGTTGTGCACCATGGTAGACAATGTGTCTATCTGTCTCTGTCACCCCCTACACATCACCACGCAGTAACGGATATTGTTATTAATGAGTGTTTTCTGCCCACAGTGATCCCAGTGCTGGTGCATTAGAAAACTGCCTAAGATTTCATCAAAGGCAATGGATCAAGGGTCTGGTCTCAGACAGAGCGTTGTGTTGGAAATGTTCTGTGATTTAAAGGTGCTGTCTCGATTTGGAATCGAATTGTCAGGTTGAATCCTGCAGCTAACCAGTTTATAAATTGAGTTTAATCTTTCTGAAAATAGAAACCAGAGACCTAAAATACTTGTCTTGCAAATTCCAGATTTTCATAATTGTAAATTATGTTTTTCCTAAATGAAAGTCTGGCTACCTCCTTATAGAGATGGAAGAAAGGACTAGCATTTATTAAGTTGCTATAGGTCAGGTGCTGTGTATGGGTTATCTCATTTCATTCTCATTTCAGGAGACGTGTCAGGAGGTAGGTATTAGTATTCCCATTTAACAGACAGACCTAAGGCTCAGAGAATTTATTTTAAACTTTCTTAATATAAAAATAATATAAATTTATTTTAGATTAAGCAAAAATTTAAAAATTAAAATACAGAGGTTTAAAATTAAATGTTCTGTACTCTCATATTAACAGTTAAATATATTATAAAATGGAACATGTAATCAGTAAGAAATAATATGCCAGGGATGCTCTTTTTAATTCCTTCTCTAATATGTAGCATTCACTCACGTCCGCATGACTGTCAGCTAAATAAACTTTTCGGGGGGGCCCAGAAGTTGGGCTGAATTAAGATAGGGAGTTGCTCAAGGGACCAGTCTCCAAGGGTCATGTTAGCACCACTGGAAATGTGATGATATTGCTTAAAATGTATGTATGGAATGTCTTCTAAGGAAGAAGAGATTCCATAAATGACTTAAGTAGCCACCTGGCTACTAACCACTTCGGTACTGTGCTCACTGGCTGTGAAACCTTGACCACAGCCGGCACGTATAGTCCGCAGGATAGTTTGTGCTGTGCATTGACGACGAATCCATTTTGCTCTTGTGTGATGAGGAAAGCTTTAAAGCACTGAAAGCTTGTTTCACTTTACAGGCAGCTTTACTTATAATGTAAATCAGAATAGGTAACATATACATATATGTTTTCATTATGTTATTTTTAAATGTTCACAATTTTATTTTGATAAATGAAAAATTAGAAAAGTCATATCATGGCTGTTGGCTAAAGTCACTGTGCACGTTCATCTGTGGCTATTGACTATAGTCGACGCTTGTGCCAAAGTGGTTAAGAAATCCCTTTGAAGGCCGGGCGTGGTGGCTCAAGCCTGTAATCCTAGCTCTCTGGGAGGCCGAGGTGGGCGGATCATTTGAGCTCAGGAGTTCGAGACCAGCCTGAGCAAGAGCGAGACCCCATCTCTACTATAAATAGAAAGAAATTAATTGGCCAACTAATATATATAGAAAAAAAATTAGCCGGGCATGGTGGTGCATGCCTGTAGTCCCAGTTGCTTGGGAGGCCGAGGCAGTAGGATTGCTTGAGCCCAGGAGTTTGAGGTTGCTGTGAGCTAGGCTGACGCCACGCACTCACTCTAGCCTGGGCAATAAAGTGAGACTCCGTCTCCAAAAAAAAAAAAAAAAAAACCCCTTTGGAGATTTTACACACTTCCCAAAGTGGCTAATCAAATTATTGTTTTCAATCATATAATCTTCCTTAGAACAGATTCCATAAATACATTTTAAGCAATATCATCACATTTCCAGTGGTGCTAAGGTGACCCATGGAGACTGGTCCCTTGAGCAACTCCTTATCTTAATTCAGCCCAACTTCTGGGCCCCCTGAAAAGTTTATTTAGCTGACAATCATGCAGATGTGAGTGAATGCTACATATTAGAGAAGGAATTAAAAAGAGCATCCCTGGCATATTATTTCTTACTGATTACATGTTCCACTTTATAATATATTTAACTGTTAATATGAGAGTGCAGAACATTTAATTTTAAACCTCTGTATTTTAATTTGTAAATTTTTGCTGTCTTCCTAAGAAGAGTAGTCAGTTAATGGTAGGGCTTTTGTTTTTCTCCCTGGTATGTGTACATTTGGGGGCACAGCTGGATTGCTGAGTGCCACCATCAGAAACCCTACCTCTCTGCCATTCTCTGAGCACTCAGTCTCTCCAATAAATATCTAGGTAAAGAATATTAGTCTAAGGGGACACCAAATTATTAGCCTGCCCAGAGTATCCACATCTTAGGGGCTCTCAGTTTTATTCTCTTTCTGAGATCTTGGCCAGGACGCAGGGATGGATACTAGAAATCTCCTTTAACCTTAAGCCAGGTCTTAAGAGCAGTATCTCTCTTTCCTTGAAAATAAGGACAATCATGTCATTATTTGCCATTGTCATCATCTTGGAGAGTTGTTTAAAAATGAGCTATATTGATCAGTTCTGATGAGGTTAGAAGAGCTATATCAATATTTGATACTTATGTTTATATCACCTGTCAAATACTTATATAGTACTTTCTATGTGCTAAGCACTTTTCTAAGGTCTTTGTATGCTGAATTTCATCACATCTAAGACATCAATAATCATGAGATGCACCGTTATTTTATGTACCACTGAGACAATGAAAACTATGCCATACTATCAATTATAAAATGCATGTCAATTTTGGAGATGGTAAAATGTAAAAATGCATGTCTTAGAATAAATAACATATAACGAAATATATCAATATATTTATTACTTAAGACTAGGAGGTAGACACTATCATTATCTTCATTTTATAGAGGAGGAAACCAGGGCACAGAGAGGTTAAACGATTTGCTTAAGGTCACCCGAGTAATAGGAGCCAGATGTGAACCCAAGTAGTCTAGTTCCAGATTCCAAGCTCATAACCACGATAATCTTCTCTCTATAGACAGGGACAACCAAATAAAAGTTTCAGAAAGGTTATTTTAGATATTTGTCTGTATGAAAAGATTGAAAGTCATTCCTGCCTGGAGTATTAAAAGTTTCCTAACAACTGGATAAATATCCAAAAGACAGTCGAATGTTCCAGAAGTGCTGAGTAGTTCTATGGGCCAGGTGTATTTTAGTGTAGGTGAAGGTGGGGAGAGAGAGAAGAGTGGATGGGCATGTAGATGCATGTGGACTTCCTCTATGCGATCTGAAGTTGCCTCGTATTACTTTTTTTTCTACCTTTTTTAATGTAGTAAAAACACAAAACATAAAATTTACCACCTTAACCATTTTTAAGTGTTAAGTATATTCACATTGTTGTGAAACAGATCTCAAGAACCTTTTCATCTTGCAAATCTGAATCTTTATACCCATGAAACAACAACTCATGTGACTTTTAAACATCATCCAAAGTTTAACTTTGCTAAAAGGAAGCCAGCTCAGCCCACAATTTCAGGCAAACATGACTCAACCTCCTGCTGCTTAGCATCAACAACTCTCTTGACTCAGTAAACCACTTTCTGTCTCCCTCCTATGGCTGAGCCTCCTACCTGAGGCAGGCTCTGTTTGGTTTGGTCACTATTAGGAAAATAAATCAGGCATTCTAACTCAAATAGGAGCTACTCATCAGCTTCCTCACTGCTCCCGGTAATACAAATTGGGTTAACTTCCCCATCATTTGTCAATTTCTTGTAAGTGCTAGAAAACCTCCAGAGAGGAGAGCCAATGAAGTAGCTTCAGGGGCCTAGACATTAATTATTATTCTAGTTTTCGAGTCATGTTTCAACACGTCTCATAATTATGATTTTCCACTATTCCCATTGTCTTTCCAGAGCTTCTCCCCAGATTAGCCTATGTTTTTCTTCTCTACACTGTAATACACAGTACATCCCTTATCAGAGCATTTCTCACACGATACTGCAATGGCTTGTCTGTCTTTCTTCCCTACCACACTTCTAGTTCTGTAATGCAAAGGTCTGTGTCAGTCTCGTGCTGGAGTGTTCGTGGATCCAGCATTTGTCAATGTTACAGAGCTCACTGGACACATAACGGGTCTCCTGCATTGCCCTTCCCTGGCCAAAGGCAGAGCACTTTGCAGAGGATCAGTTAACTTCTGCTTTCTCTTCTGGGTGCCCACGTGGCACTGAGATGTGCTGGTCTTGAGGGCCGTGAGAGCAGGAGCCAGGCTAAGCTTTGCTTCCTCTCAATATCCAGCATCTAGCACCACTGCTAGCTCACGGTAGATGTTCAAAAATCATTCTGAGAATGAATGAATGCATTAGAGCAATGAGAACCCAAATGAAGTTTCATGGAGGGAGGGTTTTTTCTTTCATTTATCTACTCACTGTAATAGATACAGGCCCTATGGTTATGTCTAAGGGGGAAGGACACATTTATGATATAGGGGAAGCAATGGGCTTCACAGGTACAATTAGAAGGAGCTCTTAACCTCACGTAGGGCAGGAGGGGGTGAAGGGTGAGGGCATGCTTGTCAGGAAGGTGGGTGATGGAGGAAGTAATAGCCAGATTGTAAATATAAAGGCTAGATGGAAGGAGCGAAGGGATGGGAATAGGCGGTGAGAATTCAATGGGCAAAGGGACAGGTTCCTTTATGATGGAAAGAAGTTCAAGGACAAGAGAGAGCTTTACATGGTTTTGTGGAGTTACAAGAAGCTGAATGCTGCTTAGAGATGGGGGCGAGGCGGATGTGGAGAGAGATGAGGCCTGAGAGGGAGGGGCTAGGTTTCAGGGGTCATGGAGTCAGCTAGGGAGTCAGGCTGCACCCTAGGATGGACGGAGAGTGAGTGAGGGGCTGTTGGGGTAGGGTGACATCACCAGATTTACGTTGGGAATTCACCGCTGCTGAAGAGTGGATTGGAAGGGATGACAGGATAAAACCTGGGCATGCTTGGTTGAAGGTGTGATGGTGAGGGCGCAATTGTCATCAGAACACTGAAGCAGGGGGAACAGTGACGAGCTGAGTTCATATTTTGAAACAACTTGGGACAGAGCCAACCAAACCACAGAAGTGCATGTCAAATGTCGTTTCATTCCACATCAGCCATTATTTTCCTCTTTAGGCCTTTGCTGAAGGCTACTGACTAATGTTGGGATAGGCTGCGTATAAATGTAGACCCCTACGAGGGTCCGGTTTCAAACCTTCTCCCCTGTGAGAAGAGACTCAGTGGAGAGAAAAGGGACTAGAGGTGACCAAATGGAGAGACAGCAGTGAATTACTGATGGACATACGTGGATGGCACATACAGATGCTGCTGAAGACAGTCTTTCCCTGGCATGAGCAGTTAGCAGATACTATAATTAGATCAAGCACTCCTACCCTTTTATGTAATTTGTTCCAGAATCTTGGGGTAAGAACATTTGTAATTTGTACAAGTAAGTTAAATACAAATTTATCTTTGCAAGGCAAGCACATTAAAAAACCCCTCTGTTGTCTTGTACTATAAACTAAAGAAAATAAAGTAGACAAAATCCTCCTGGCTGTGGGATGTGCAGATATCCACTGTGTATATGTGTCAGTCACTGATGTGGGGGCTCGGGGAAAACTAGAATCTGTCACGGGGGTGGGGGAGAGGTGGCAGAGATATTTATGCTTATCAAAGGTAGGGGGGAGGGGTCAAGAAATTTTGAGAAACAGTAAATTAAAGTCCTTTATATATTATCCAGTAAATTAAAGTCCTATATATATTCTACTTATAAAGGCCAATAATTGTGTTATATTTTTTGTGTATATTGTACAATTGTGTTATATTTTGCATTTGTTAAAATATAACATAATCGTCATATTTGACATCTAATCACTGCAGATTCTATGGTAGCCACTGGGATCAAGAGGCTAAAGAAACATCAACTGCCCTTGCTCCCAGAAGTGTATGATTTAGTAGAGAAGACAGACACAGGAATCATTAATACTCTAACATGATTAAGTACTGTAATATTAATAAATACATGTTCAAAGAGCACAGAGAAGGATTGATTTCTAGTTATTTCATTCTGTTTATGTAGTTCTTTATGGTTGACACCATAAATTGACAGTGGCAACACCTATAATCAATCTTATAGAAGAATACAAATACTAAAAGTTCCTATAAAATCTATAATCCTCCCAGCACCCCAGAAGTGGTATCATTTCTACGAGAAGACATGACTGAGGTCTAAAAGGGTGAGATGACTTGACTCAGATACCAGTACCAGATGACCAGGGTCATCATGCAGATCAAAGGTCACTTCAAGTCTAGCCTCTCCTGTGACATCACATTAAATGTCTTTTTAAAATTTTTAATTAAGATACAAATTTAGGTTTCATTTCAGGAACCAAATCTAGGCAACATTTTCAGGCATCCAAACCTGTAAGGAATTTGTTCTTTTTTTTTTGAGACAGAGTCTCACTTCGTTGCCCAGGCTAGAGTGCTGTGGCATCAGCCTAGCTCACAGCAACCTCAAACTCCTGGGCTCAAGCGATCCTCCTGCCTCAGCCTCCCGAGTATCTGGGACTACAGGCATGCACCACCATGCCCGGCTAATTTTTTCTATATATTTTTAGTTGGCCAATTAATTTCTTTCTATATTTTTTAGTAGACACGGGATCTCGCTCTTGCGAGGGCTGCTTTCAAACTCCAGACCTCGAGCCATCCACCAGCCTCAGGCTCCCAGAGTGCTGGGATTACAGGAGTGAGCCACCACACCCAGCCCAGGAATTTGTTCTTAAAGTACAAAGAGTGTTCTCTAGAAAATGAGTCGCCTATTCTATAGGCATACCTTACAGATGTGCTGGGACCTAGAGGCCAGGCTTGGGAATCAGAGGAATCCTGGTTCAGACCTGGCTCAGGACTCACTGGCTGTGCCATCTTAGGCAAGTCTCCACAGCTCTGGTCCTCAATTCCTCAAGTGGCACGCTGGGAAAACAGATGACATGCTAAGGTATTAAGTAAGGCCCCGGCCTGTGGAGCTGCCCTGGCCCCATCCCTGCTTACCACCATCCTAGTCCAGGTTACCATCTCTCGTGTGGATTACTGCAATTATGGTTTTTCCCCCCACTTATTCTGGGCCGCTTCAATGCACCAGTCTCAGTCCAGAAAGCAAACAGGATTGTGTCACCACCACTGAAAGATCAAAATCCCCAACATGATTTATTACAGTATTCTTCCCAAAAGGCAGGCCATGAGCCATTTGTGGGCCATAAAAACCATTTTGTGGGTCACCACCAGCACTTTTTTTAAAAAAAGTGAAGTAGAATAGAGCAAAAATATGAAATTGCAATGCTGATTATAAGCATTAGAATTATTTCATGAAACGTTTTCGCATTATGGGCTTTGTCAAAAAATATTTGAAGGTCTCTGGTCGATAATACCCTGCATGATACGACCCCTGCCTCCTTCTTAAGCCCCATTTTCCATAATCTCCCCCTAGTTCTCTGATCCTTACCCACACCAGCCTTCCTTAAGTTCCTCTCTGGCATACCGTGTTCCCTTCTGCGAGACCCCTCTTAGCACGTGCTGTTTTCCTCTTTGCCTGATGTCATCCTCAGGGCTCAGCTCAGATGCCACTTCCGCAGGCAAACCTTCCCAGACTATACCCCGATCCTCCGTAAGGGTCAGGTTCTCATAGACCTTGTTAGTTTTTAAAGATTCCTTTAATAGCACGTTTCTTTGGTTAATGACAGGCCTTCCCACTAGGATGTTGTCTTCGTGACTACAGGAGCCCTGTTCCTGTTTACCGCTGTTCAAAACCCAGCGCCCAAGGCTGGCCACCTTGGCATTGAGAAGCACGAAGGAAGGAAGGAATCTGCCTATGATACTGGCTGGCCTCCTTCCTTTCTTGGTATTGGTTTTGTTTCCAACTCTTGCACCAAACAAACCACAGCAGGGGTGTACTGTCTGCCTAGGTTAGGAACTTCCTTTAATAGGATTTCTTGAGTCTCTGGGCTTGTGATGAGCTAAAATGAACAAAACAAAAAGAACCCACAAAAACCAAACTGCATCGAAGTTGACACAAGTGCAGGTCGGTGACCATTTGGGGGCGGCGGGGGGGGGGGAACTGATCTTCATCAGGTTTCAGAGGGGTCTCTGCCCATCCGCGCCATAGAGCCACAGCCTCGCGAGCATCTCACGCTGCCTCTTTGCATCCCTGAGTACCTTGGGCGGCGCCAGAGCAGGAGGCTCCTTGGCGCCCAGCCTAGGCGACCGTCCCTTCCCAGCCCCTCCGACCAGGCCGGCCCCGTCCAGACCTTCCACTCTTCGCAGCGCGCGTCCCCGCTGGCTGCTGCGGGCAGGCGGCGCGGCGGCAGGTGACCTGCGTCTCCAAGCCGGGTGCAGCCCCGCGGAGCCCGGCCTGGGGCCTCCGCAGCCATCTTCAGGAAGGGAGGGCGGCGGGCGGGCGGGAGGCGCGGCCTGGACGCGGCCCGCCCCCGCCGCAAGGGCCGCCCCGCCGGGCTCCGCCGCGGCCGCGCCCGGGTGCCCACTTCCCCTCCCGGCGGCGCTCGGCGGCGTCGCTCGCTCCCGGCCCGGCCCGCCGCGCTCGCAGAGGCCGCCATGGGCACCGCGCGCTGGCTCGCGCTGGGCGGCGTCCTCGCCCTGGCCGCGCTGCTGGAAGGCCGGCTCGTGGGCGAGGGCGAAGCCGGCTTCGGCGAGTGCGACAAGTTCTTCTACGCCGGGACCCCGCCTGCGGGGCTGGCGGCCGATTCCCACGTGAAGATCTGTCAGCGCTCCGAGGGCGCCGAGCGCTTCGCCACCCTGTACAGCACCCGGGCCCGCATCCCCGTGTACTCCGCGTTCCGCGCGGCGCGCCCCGCGCCCGGCGCCGCCGAGCAGCGCTGGCTGGTGGAGCCGCAGGTGAGCCAGGTGGTGCCCTGCGGGGCCGGGCGCGCCGGGGGCGGGGCCGCTGGGCTCGCCTCCGAGGGGCGCTTTGCAGCCACCGCGAGGGGCAGGGCCGGGAAACCGGGTTTCGGATCCACCCCACTGTGCCCCCCGCGCCACTGCCTGTCTCGCCCCCTGCCGCGGCTGCCCTGAGAGCTTGGCGATCTGGAGCCTTCACGAGCCTCAGGGGCGGGAGGCCCCTTGTGGGAGGGAGGTGGTTCTCGCTACATTTCGGCGCAGACGTCTGCAATGCCTCGTTGCTTTCTTGAATGGTGAGGAGCGTGAGGCAGAGACCCACACCATTCGGATCCGCAGAAAGCCTAGGCTGGGCGCTCGCAGGCCTCGGCGGGAGGGCGCACGCCATCGCCATAGCGTTCATTTGGGGGTGAGCAGGTGGGCATTTTCATCCCCATTTTACAGAAGAGGAGATCAAGGCTCAGGGGGTTGAAGAGACTTGCGGAAGACCACCCATTTGGTAAGACAGGGCAGACCTTTTGGCTAGAATTTTTTTGCCCTTTCTCGTAGAGACAGCAGCTCTTCTGCATTGCCCGTTGTAGCCTGGAAATCCTTCCCTCTGCGCACAACGTTGGGTAAATTCCATCCGAGGGTGTGTTAAGAAAGCAAAATAAAGATATAGATTTTTAGAAGTGCAGTGGGATGGTTACAAATAGTAGGGAAACATCGACCACCGCCAACAAATGGGACGGACAAACCAGTTTTTCCTGATTCTTACCAGACCACTTGGAAATCATGTCACCTGTCATGGTGTTCTGTCCCATTTGGTGACAGTGACCAAACACTCCAGGAGGCCCCCAGAGGCCCTGCTGAACCTGATGGCTTGCTCTTAACACATGCTGGCTCACCCCTGCTCAGTCGGTACCCCCTCTAGAACACTCTGCCCAGGTTCCCCTTTGAACTCCCCCCAGCCTCCCACCCCTGCCCTGGCTGCTGAGGGAGGAGCTGTCCCCTAGCCCTCCCTTTCCTGATGGCCACAGCTGCCCAGGACCACACCGGGGCTTCATTCAGAGCCCATGGGTTGTACTCTCATTCAGATATTTCTAGCTCTGAGATCTTGGCCCGGGCCCAAGCAATCTGCACCTACTTTCCTTATCTCCTCCACATCCTTCCACCTACCTCACCTGTTGGCATCAGGACCTATGAGATCAAGCATGGGAAAACACTTGTAAGTCATACACACTTAAGACATCTTTTAGTCTAAACTTAGTTTTACCCCAGCTGCGCCCTTAGAGCTGGCAGTATGTCCTGCGCACCTCATTTGACATTGTGATTGTGTGCCCGTGAAGAAGACAGATGACCTGGTCCTTTCCCCTTGATGATCTCATGGACAGCTCTGGGAGACAGAACATATGCATGAGGAAGTCCTGGGAATGCATGCTAAACAAGTTTCAATTAAATTCAGAACACATTTTGTAATCACCCGCTGTATGCCAAACATTTAGGATACCAGGAGAGCTGAGTATAGTTCTGGAACTGAAAGGCTTCCTGGTCTGCAGGTGGAGATTGCTGGGTGGAGAGGTGGCACAGTATTTGATCAGAGCCACGCTGTGTGAGTTCAAATCCCAGTTCCTGCACTGACTAAGCTTTAAACTTGGAGATAATTGCATAGGCTGGTTGTGAGGATTTAATGAGTTCCTGTGTATAAAGTTCTCAGAGAGGCACCTGACACATAAGTACTAGCTATTGTTATGACATAAGCAAAACGCCCATAACTTAATAAAGGTAAACAAAGTCCTATTAGATTTAATCTGTCTTTGAGGTGATGAGGAAAGCCTTAGGGGCAGTACCTAAGCTTTTATCTGTGCTGTGTCTGGAAAAATAAGGTGGAGTTCAGAAGGGAGACAAGAAGGAAGAAGGGTGTTTCAAGCAGAGAGAATATCATGAGTGAGAAATGCATGGCAGGGTCAGAGTTAGTGCATGGAGAGTGGTTGGAACAGGTGGCCCTAATATAAGTGTGTAGATTACAGCCTACTCAAGCGCTCAGAATAAAGGGAAATGGTGGAAGGGAAGGATCATCGGGCTTAGGGAGGCAGAGCCATGTATGCAGCTATTGAAAGAATGAGTCATGAAGGAGCATGATTTGGCAGAGAGAAGTGGAGAGGGAACCAAGTCACATAGGCAGTGGAGACCCTGGGTAGGGTCGTGAAGGACAAGACTGGGGAGATTAAAGAGGTTGAGGAGGGAGGGGAGAAATAGTTACAAATGGCAGCTTCGGTGGTGGGATGTTCAGTGGTTCTGAAAAGTACAGGAGGCTGGAGTTCCCAGCCTGCTGGAGAGGGCAGAATGGAAACCGTGGCTGAGCACTAGGTTTCCCTGCAGGATGGATGGGCTCCCCACACCCACCTGCCCAACCTCAGGTCAAGTCAGCCAGGAGCCAGAGAGTGTTAGGAGGGAGGGAGGGAGGGAAGGACAGAGGGAGGGAAGAGGAGGCACAAGATGCAGGAGGCTCCAGAGGGCACTGCAGCAAACCTGACCCCCTCGCCTGCTCCCTGAGGCCAGCCTGCCTCACAGCCACTGCAGAAAGGTGCTCCAGGCTCAGTGAGTCCTCCCGGCTGCTTCCAAGCACTTTGTAATGCTGAGTTGCCTTGTGCCCACATTACCTTTTTATGAGGTCAGTGCCATCAAAAGATGAGTCAGACAGGGCTGCATTGACACTGGGATTCCCAAAGCCCAATTCAGCAGTTTTCCGGGGCCATCTTACAATTACCCTTTGAAAAAAGCTCTTAAGTCAAGGATCACTCTTGTGCTTAGAATTCTAAGGTGTTGGCGGCCCAACACCTACGGGACAAAGTTCAAACTGTAGAATGCAGTTTATAAGGCCCTCCATGGCCTGGCTTCTGTTTCTAGCTCCAGCCTTGTTTCTCACCATGCCACACCTTCTCATTTTATATTCTAGCATTATCCAGCTGCCCAATGTTCCTCTCATAAACCAGACTGTTCTGTCTTATTTTGCACATGCGGATTCCCTTTGCCCCAAATGATCTTTTTACACTGCCCCCATCTTGCCCTTCACTTCCTAAGCGACTCCATCCTTTAAGACTCTACTGAGGTGTCACCTCCTCCGGAAATAATTCCCCGCCTGATTTAGATCCACCTCTTGGTTTAGGTCCACCCCTTAGGTGCTCCTGTGATTTCTCTGTTTTTGCACTTAACATATTGTTTTGCAATTACCCGCTTAGGTATCTGTCTCCCCTACTTGAGCACTTGAGGGCTGATGACTGCATCTCACTTACTCTTGTATTCCTAGTGCCTGGCACATAGAAGGCACTTGATAAGTGTTGTGTAAAATAATTTGACATCAGGAGGATCAATCAGGCAGCAGTGGGTGAGATGTTCTGCTTGAGTTTTCTCAGTGGGGAGCTTCTTGTTTCAGAAGCTTCTCCATAGGCAGCAAGCAGCTGCTGTTACAAACATGCTCCATGTGCAGAGCTGGAACCTTCTCTGAGGCCCTCCCCATCAGTCCTAGCTGTGGCCTTTGGAACTATCCCAAATGATTTAGATCTCTTGTCTGTTAACAGTCCTTTAGCGCCAGGTCCTATGTCTGCTATGTTGGAGGAATTTATAGGGGACCTTCTGAAGGACAGAAGGAGAAATTTAAAAGGAAACAGAAAAAAACAGAGGGTTGTTGTGGGTTTTATGTGGAATGCAGTCACTTTTAAATTGAGAATGGAGAAAAGGCGAGAAAGAGATGAGAAAACGTGTCCCCATCTGGCATGGTGGAGATGGTTTGGAAGGTTTCCAGGCAAGACTCCAGAAACCTGAGAACTGGATTCTGGTTTAGTGCAGGAAGACTCAAACATTTTGGTCTCTTGACTCCTCTGTATTTAACGGAAGACTTTTGAGATAAGGTACCGATGACGCCTTTGTAAAGTACATTGCCAATTCATGCCAGAAGCTAGCATGTCAGCCCCTATCATTTTACAAACATGAACACTGGAAGAAACTGGCCTTATATTTATTAATAATAGTGTATGGTTATCTAATCTTACAAAAACACTGTGAAGTAGATATTATCCTTTTCATTGTAAAGATGGGGAAACTAGCTCAGAGAGATTAATTGAGGAGCCTAAGGCCACACAGCTTATTTTCGAACTCATGACTGATTGCTCCTGGTCCAGTGCTCTTTTGATACACTGTGGAGGTTCTTTGACTTTATAGAGGATCCACTACATTAATGGTTTTAGGACTTTAATTCTCATCTTTTATATGAGAATCCTCATTTCTACTCCATTTCTATTTCCTAACAGTCACAGGACAAGTGGGAGCACATATTTGGCTGCATAAATGTTGCTCAGGTGTCAGTGGCTCTAGAGTGGAGGGGATGATCTGGGTAACTGCAAAAGCATTTTCCTAGAGGGCACAACAAGGTCATATTTGAAATCTTAGTAAATGCACATAAACAGTTGTCACAAGTCAGTTTCTTGATTAAGTCCTTGATCTTTTAATTTTTATCAGCGGACTCTTGATTATGTAACCTAAAACAGTTAGAAATACTGTTTAGTTTACTCTAACTTCGGCCTTCTTTTCATTGTGTCAGAGAACAGAAATATAGAAGATGTCTTATACTTAAATTTCTTTGTAAGAAATGCAGCAAACAGGATAATTCTGATTCTTACTAGTTAAGAGACTTAATCCAGGTCCGTGCTCTGCCATTTATAAGCTATGTGACCTTGAATTCTTCCAGCCTTATTTTTTTGATCTGTTCATTAAAGGTAAAAACAATGTTTACATATAGAGTGTGGCAAATAGGTAAGATAACTCATGTAAGCATGTAGCATAATACCTGGATTATGGTAAACTCAGTAAATATTAATATATATACTTTATTAAAGTCTTACTCCAATAGGTGCTTGGCATGCACAAATATACACACACAAACACACTAATGGAATGTTGATTTATTAATAGATAGATGATACCTACAATTGTACAAATCTCTCCTAACATGTAAATCATCTCTTTGTGTATCTTTTCATATGCTTGGTACATGTTCCACAGTCATATAATAGATGCTCAGAAAATGCATGGTGAGAGATTGAATGAATGGATGGAAAGAATTAGGTGATAAAAAAAAACTAACAAGACAAATAAAAATAACCAAACAGGTACCAGAGATTCCTCCACCCTCTCTGTCCTTAGCAACCAAGAAGGGTGTTGCCACAAAACAGTGAGCAATGGCATTCCAGTCTATTGTGCTGAGCCTGGGTAACGATGGGAAGTGCCTTACTTGAGGGAATGGTGCTACAGCCAGTCACTCAAACAATTTCTTCCTTACCGTGGTACAAACCCCACATGCTTTCCTTCATTCCATTTTTCTGTTCCTCTGGCTTTTTCTTCATCTTTGAATTCAGTGTTTCCATTCTAGGTCATTCTCAGGATCAAGTTAAGGTACTTGCCCTATACTGGCAGAATGTTTCAGGGACATTTTGTCCTGAAACAGTTCAGTGATGATGACTCTCTGTACTATTATTTCAGTTCACAACTTAAATATGGACAGTCCAGGAAAGGAACTGTCATTTATTGATCCCTTCATATGTGCAAAGGTCTTTGCAGTCTAACTCATCTCACCTATGTAACAACTCTAGGTATTATGATCCATGTTTTATAGTTTAGGACACTGAAGTTCAGAGTGGTTAACTAACTTATCCAAGGTCACACAGCTGCTAGATGGCAAAGCCAGGACTGGAGCTTATGGCTGCCCAAATCTAAAGCTCTTAGCTCTCTCTCTACTCTGTCATGCTATTTCCATTAAAATGTCTGCTTTTTCTCCTAAATCCAAACTGGCTAACTAGATTTATTATTTTATTTTTATTTTACTGAAATAATTCAGTTCTTGGCTTATGGCTTGGTTTATGGCCTTGCAACTAACACACCATTCTTAAAATCCCAGTTTCAGATTGCTCTTAGCTCAGTTATTAATTCATGGCGATTGAATATAGCTTTCCTTGAGGAATAAAGATTTTATTATTTGGGTTTCAAATTTCTCTTCCTTTTAAATTATCAGCTCTAAAAGTGACACTACAAGAAAATAAATCCTTTTATTTGTTGGTAGCTCTTACTTCCAGTGATCTGGTCTCGCTCCTAGAATTACTCTTAGTCCAAGTCCAAGAATTTTATTTCCAAATTTCCTACTTCAAGATGCATAGTATATCCTAAGTGGTTACTTACCTTTTAGTTCCCCAGAACTTGACATCTATCGTGGCAATAATTAATTGCCTTCCAATCTATCTATTTGGCCACTGAAAGGAAGGAGAAATAAAAAACAAACTGACTCATAGGCTGAACCAAGAATAGAAGCACCATTTAGTATTCCAGTCATGCTTTCATTGACACAGTGCGGACAGAAGTACGGCTCAATCAGAAGAGGTCAAGCTGAAGGCATTTTATATTTTTAATCAAAACCAAAAATATGGATCTACTTCATTTTGCAGAGTAAACAGATGGCTGAAATATTATTTAAAACTATAAATTAAATTAAATATTTTAGCTGACTACACTTTAATTTTGGGCATGATTGGCTTTGAGTGTTGATTTACCTTCAGTTGGCAGGAACACCTAAATGCTTTGACAAAGCCCTGGGCCCTCTGTTGATTAACTGTGTTTAGTCAACGTATGTTTATTGAGCATCTGTTATGTGTCAGGCACTATGCTAAGCCCTGGGAATGGAATAGTGAACCAACCAAACAAAAAAACTTACCCTCAGGGGACCGGATAGCTAGCTAATAGAGGATACAGATGATAAACAAAATAAATAAATAAAAGGCATAGCATATAAAATAGTGGTAAGTGCTAATAGAAAAAGCAAGAAAGGAGGATATGAGCTATCAAAGAAAAAGTGAAGTTTAAAAAAGGGTTTCCAGGGAAGAGATCACCGTGGAGGTGACTTTTGGGTACGGATCTGAAGGAAGTGACAAAGCCAGTCATGCCGGTATCTGAGGGAAGAACATTGCAGGCAGAGGGGATAGTAAGTGCAAAGGCCCTGAGGCATGAGTGTTCCTTGTATTTGAGGAAGAGCTAAGAAGAGGTTAGTGTGGCTAGGGAGGGATAAAAGAGGACAGTAGCAGGAGATGAGGTCAGAGAGGTGTGGAGGGGGAATGGCAGATCATTTAGGTCTTTCTGGACTGTTTGTAAGAATTTTGGGTTTTATTCTGTGCGAAACAGGAAGCCATTGTGCAGAGGGTTTGACATAATCTGACTTACATGTTAATGGATCGTTTTGGCCTTGGTATTGAGAAGGGATTTTGGGGGTTAAGGGCAGAAGCAGAGAGACCAGTGAGGAGGTTTCAGTAATCTGACAGGAGACAATGGTGGCGTGGACCAAGCTGGTGGCCGTGTTTGTGGCCGGCTGGTGATAGCATAGTTCCGGCCATATTTTGAAGAAAGAGCTAAGAACCTTTGGGGTGAGGGAAGGGAGTCACAGATGAGTCATAGAAGGCTCCAGGAGTTTGGGCTTGAACGATGAGAAGAATGGAGTTGCCATGAACAAGACAAGGATGCAAAAGGAGGAGCCGGTTTGGGGCCATATCAAGAGCTTGCTTTTGCTCATAGGAAAAATACAATAGTGGTTACAATAGTGGGCTGGGTGGGTGAAGAAAACCGAGAGCTGTTGTTCAGTGCATATAAAGTTTCAGTTTTACTTGATGAATACGTTCTAGAGATCTGCCGTGCAGTACAGTGCCTACAGTTGACAATACCATACATGCACTTCAGAATTTGTTAAGAGGATGTATCTCATGTTAAGTATTTTTACCAAACACCACACATAAAGGGACACAAGGGAACTTTCATGTTGGTTATGTCTGTTATTTTGATTGTGGGGATGGTTGCCTTGTCCAAACTTACCAAATTGTACACATGAAACACGTACAATTCCTTGCATACCAGTTATACCTCAATAAAGTTGTGGCGGGGGGGCGGGGAATGAACTCAGTTTTAGACATGCTAAGTGTCAGATGCCTTCAGGGATTCAAATGAGCTTCTTGTATGGGTCTAGATCTCATTGAGTGCTTATCACAAAGAAGGCACTTTTCTAGGCTTTTTCCTCCCACATTTAATCTCACTTAATCTTCACAACAGCCATAGGAGGTAGGTGCTATTATTATCCTCCTTAGAGGAAGAAACTGAGGAACAGAGAAGTTAAGTTACTATTCCATGTTCACACAGCTAAGAAGAGGTGGGGCTGGAGTTTGGAGCTGAGCTGTAGGACACCTGGGGGCTCACGGAGCTGCCTCTGTTACCAAACCTGTTAACGTGTGGGGTGAGCTCCTATTTGACTTGCTTGAATGAAGTTCCTCTTTGGAAAGTTCACATGTTCATTTCTCAGGATTCTGTAGAAGTGGGGCATGTTCCCAGTCGATAATCACGTGCCAAAGGACTTCAGAGGCTCACCACCTCCAGGTGCACCTTTGTGCCTGTAGCAAGGGTGGGGTTACAGGTTTGCAAAATATGGCATTGGGCTGGGGGTGCTGCTGCCTGGTTGTGCAATCTTATTCTGCTCTAATCCACCTTGAGTGCTTCCTGTGGTCCTAATGCAAGCAGGCATTTTCCATAAGGCACCAGCTTGCAGGTGCGGGACATAGATCATCTAAACACTGTGCTATTAATAACTGTGGAGCAACGGGGATTGTCCCCTGGATCTCAGTGAGTGTGGCAGAGATAAGAGGATAGAGGGTGGGGTCTTGCATCTCTTGGGGTGTGGAGCAGTTCAGAGAGGCTGTTAGGTTGGTTGTGGTGCAAGAGCCTGAGAAGAGCCCAGTTCCTGACCACATGCCAGTTGTCTGAAGGGGCAAGGGGGCACAAGCCAACCACACCTGCTGGAGATCTACCCTTGAGCAGGAGGCAGTGGACCCTCTCATCCACCCTCCAGCTCTCCAGCCCCACTCCGTTCGGGGCCCCTCCTATACAGCCAACTTGGTTTCCAGAGAAGGAAAACCAGCTAAACACAGCACATGTGAAACTTTATAACCCAGTATTGCAATAAGCCCTACTTTGGGACCAGAAGAGGGACTTTGCTCCAACCCAGAATACTCCACCTCTTAGAAGATGCAGAAATTCCTTTTTCCTTTATGACTGTTTAGTAAGCTGAAGCCCTTCACCTTGGCAAGTTCTTATCTTTGTCCTTATTTCTTGACTTCAACACAGCTTGGTAGATGTGCCTTCCCTGTGTGTTTGTGAGATGGCAGTGTTGGTTTCAGGAAATCTTGCTATTGTCTTCGTCCTTACAGCTATGGGAAGGAATTGATCCAAATCACATTTGTTGATTGAATGGGCCAGAGTGCATGATTGAACAGGGATCCTATAAGGCAATGGCCACTGTTTATGTTTCTGAAAGATGGGGCCCCCACTATGGTCTCAGGACACATGGAGGAAGCATGGGGAAAGAACCATGGGGTTGATGACCTTACTCTGCACCTCAGTGAACAGACTTCACTCCTGCACAGTTCCTCCAGAACAGTCCCTATAGGCTTACTGTAACAGAAGTAAGGGCCTGAAAAAGGGCAAAATGTATTACAGGTTGTCTCTTTAACCACCCCACACCCACTCTTTTTGGGAATTAAAACCTGCATTCCTGTCCAAGGACAGTAATCAGAGGGGCAGGGGAGTGTCCTTTGTTCTTTGGACCACAGGAGATTGTTCAATGGAATTGTCCAGGCAGAGGTCACCAGATTGTCTTCAGTGGAGATGCTATAGTTAAATAGCAATAGCCCGAAGCTGAAAACTCCTTTTCAAAGCTCTATATTTCTGTGTATGGGGAGGACAGTGGTACTTTAAGATAAGAGTCTGCCATCCTCCTCATTTGCAGGCAAATTTTAATAGAATTCTCCTTCCATGGCAAATGAATACACTTCTCTTTCTGTTCCTTCAAACTGCTTGTCCTCATACTTCATTCAGCCACAGGGACAAGTACCAAACTTTCAGTAACATTGCTATCTGTACTCTCCACGCTCCCAGCATCTAAGTCTCTGCAAAATAGCTTCCTGACTGGTCGACCCATCATACCTGGCTCTCCTCTAGCCTTTCTCCACTCTGAAGCTAGAGAAATCCTAGACACTGACATCACTGAGCCTTCCAAGGCCTCTGCAAACCCTGCAGGACTCCCCATTTCTCTTCAGATAAAGACACAACTCCTTATCATGGTCTCCAGAGTCATGCATAGCCTGTCCCCGCTCTTTCCCCAGCCTTATCTAGTGTCATGCACCTTGTAGGTCTTTAGCTTTGGCCACTTTGGCTTCTTTCTGGTTACCTTATTTTTCTTTTTAATATGTCCATGTTTTCTCCCATCATAGTACCTGTGTACCTGCTGGGTTTTTTGCCCTTCATGATATTCTCAACTAAGTCAACTACCCATAATACTGTCTAGTAGCAACAACACACCTTTCTTAGCTAGTGTGTAGCAATCATACATTTGTTTGTGTGACTAATAGAGTGCCACCCAATGAGTTCTGAGTTCCATGAAGGCAAGGCCAGGGTTATTGCTGCTTACCATTAAATGGTCAGTTGTCTAACCCAGGGGACAGCAAACTTGTTCTGCAAAGGGCCAAGTAGTAAATGTTTTTGGCCTTGTGGGGGCTATATAGTTTCTGTTGCAACCATTCAGCTATGCTGTTTTAGCACAAAAACAGCCACGGGCAATAAATGAATGAATGTGTCTGTGTTCCAAGAAAATTTATGAAAATAGGAAAATGCTGGCTCTGGCTCACAGGCGGTAGTTTGCCAGCCCCTGGTGTAGCATATCTCCAGCACTTCGTGTGTGATTAGTGAATGCCGTTGAACATCAAGCACTTGGCAGAGTGGCAGTGAAATGTGAAAGCTGTGTGATCCTATTTCTGTTATAGCACAGCAGCCCTCGACCTAGATAAACAGACAATTTCCAACCAATCTTTTTATTGTGGTGGTGGTGGTGGTGGTGGTGGTTGTATGTAATATTTAGTTTTCTTATGATTATAAATGTAACTTGCTTACAGAAAAAAAATTTGAGCATTTCAGAAGTATATATAGAAAAGATTCATCTTCTCACAAATAATAATCTTTAGTTTGCTCAGTTTGTACGTATGTATGTATGTATGCATGTAACATTCCAGAAATTTCTATCATACCTGGAAACACATGTACTGTTTTGTATACTTTTAGTCTAATCCACAAGGTTCAACATCTGTTTGGACTCTGTGAGGCCATATCTAACAAGCCCCTCTAATGACTGTCACACCCATGGAGTAGGAGAAGGTAGGGACCCTTTTGATGGTTGAGTTTGCTCATAAACATAAGCAATTTATTTCATTAAGCATTTTATTTTAGAAATAGAAGGCCTGGGGACTTTAGATGTAAAGTCTACTTCTTCACGTTATTCTTTCAAGAATATCTAATATATAACTGATGGATGGCGTGGAAGAATGCCAACTTCCTTCCCCTTCCCATGTCCCTGCACATATGAGGCATTGTCCCTTTCCTCATATAGAAGAAGAAACAGAGGGCCAGGGAGTCACTGGTCTGCCAATGTCACAAGGCCAGGAAGTGACGGAGCTGACAGATCTCCACATTTCTAATCTGGTGTTCTGTTACTAACCCTACTGCCACACAGGCTCACATTTAGAAGGCCTTGAAGAAGAGCTACATTCATAAAAACCCAGGAGAAAAGGTCAAAGAAAGAGAAATTACTTTGGCCAAGGGCAGATTTATTAACCTCAAATGATATTTACTACCTAGCATTGAGAAGCAAATGTCTCTTTGATGTTTAAGAAAAGAGTTGGTAAGCTTAAACAGCTTGCAGAGGGTTTAGGTTGGATGCAAATAAACCTTTTCCCCTTAGAGTTTTGATGTTGTGGAAAGGAAGCTAAGGGCTGCGAAGTGCCCTCCGCTAGTGGTCTCCAGAACGTAGAGCAAATTGTGCTTGTTGGCTTTGGAGAAAGGCTGTCTGTGATAGTTATAGTCTCATGTGGGGACAGGCTGTGGACTTCCTGATTTTCAGATGAGGGTGACTCATAGGAGCTAACGGTGGCATCTCTCGGGCTGCAGTTCCCTGCCCGGGTGGCTCATGGGCCAGGCCTGTTACTGCTACTTTCGCTGCTGTTGATGTTGGGCGTCCTTCTGCTCCTCCCACCGTTAACCAAAGAGGAAGCTAAGGAGCTAGGAAGGCTGGTGTGTGTGGGTGCATGCGTGTTTCCTCTTGGTGGTCCTAGCCACTCATTTACATAATAAAATGTGGTCACAACCAATCAGAGATAAAAGTTTATCATGAATTTGTTTCCGCTCTCCATGAATTGGGGTTTAAGAAGTAGGCATGGAATTATAGGGAGCTTCAGTGACGAAGACAAACTCACCCTGTTTATTTGTTTGCTTGGTCACTTATTCATTCGTGGTCAATAGCTCTGAACTCATGGCATTGCAAAGGGTGAGTCGTCAGACATCCAGCTGCCGATTGATACTTTAACCAGTATTGTCATTACCATCAGCATCAAAACCATTGAGTGAAATCTCAGGACTAAGCCCAAAACTAGGAGTCTAAGACATCATCCAGGAGCAAGACACAGTCGCTGCCCTCAGGTGCCTTACTACTTAGTTGGGAAGGCAGATGGTGACCAAGAAGTGGTTTACTTAATTCTCTCTCAATAGACTGTTAGCCTGTCTATTAGCCGATTCGACTGTTAGCCTCTCTCAATAGACTGTTAGCCTGTAAGGGACATGGACTGACTAGACAGGTTGATGAAGAAAATGGGTTTTGTAGTGAGACAAAATTGAGTGGAGTCCCAGCTCTGCCCTTCACCAGCTCTGTGACCTTGGAAATGTTACCAAATCTCATAGAGCTCAGCTCCCCATCTGTGGCATGGGGCTAATCAATTGTCCCCCTATCCTGCAGAGAAGTTAGGAAGATTCGGTGAGACAGTGTGTGCAAAGGACACTCTACGTTGTGCCTAAACACGCAATACAAATACAGCAAATGTTGAAGGAATGAGTAACCTTTGCATCCAGACCATGCCTGCCTTGGAGACTAGAGTGCATGCTCTGCTCCTGCCCTGACCCAGTGTTATTGCCAAAATGCCCTTCATTTCACACCCTCCTGCCTCTGTCTCCACCTCACCTGAGCCAGTCTCAGCTTTTTCTCCAGAGTCAGCGGCTCTGTACTATCCCCTGTGTTATTGTCACCCACTGATAATGCTTCTCTTTGGAGGAATTTGGTAGAAATTCCTTCTCTCTGTCTCCTGGGATGCCCCTCTGATCTGCTCCCAGACTTCTGGGATCGAGACAACTTGTGTCTTTCATTTTTATCCCCCATTTTAATCTTAGAGTCTAGAAGGTTCCATCCCCTACAAGGTCCCTTTCCCTGTTCTCTCAGGGGCTTACTGGGTTCTCATAGGAATAGGACTCCTGATCTTGCGGATTTGTTGATGCATGAATCATAAAACTTACTCAGGCTCATTCAGGTGAAGGGCAGGGCTGTCGAAAGATACCACTGATAGAGTCATAGGCACAGGAAAAGAGATGCACAGTAGAGCTCAAAGGAACCAGAGCTGGTAACCTTTGAAGAACAAAAGGGTCCCACAGAGTCTTCAGGGTATTTTCCTGCCCTCTGTTCCCTCTTTTAAACCCATGGGTCAGCCTGGCTGCCAACCCCAAACTGTACCGAGGAGCCTTCGCAGCCTTCACTGGCTGTTGCCAGTTCCTGAGTTTCTTAGACTGAAAACCCAACAGAGGCATGTGGTTGTTTGCTGGCCAGATGGGGTGGCCCTTGGTTGCAGCTGGCACGGAGGTGGGTAGGAGGGGGTCCTGTGTAAGAAATGATGCTCCCTCCTTTCTGAGATAGTGTCAGAAATACTTGGCTGTGGGTGTGATCTCCCAGAACTGGACATGTTGGGCCTTAGGGAGGATGTCACTGAGGCCCTATCAACCAGGGTCCTGGCTGGGAACAGATGGTGGTCCCAAAATAGTTTAACCAGCAGAATTTAATGAAGACACTACCATGGTCCCTCGTTGTCCCCAGGGGATTGGTTCCAGGACCCCCTGCAGATACCCAAATCGGTGATGCTCAAATCCCTTGTATGAAATGCTGTAGTATTTGCATCTAACCTGGGCACATCCTCCTGTATACCTGAAATCATCTCTGGATTATTTATAATACCTCATACAATGCAAATGCTATATAGACAGTTATACTGTATTAAAAAAAAAATTTTAGTATTGTATTGTTATTTTCTATTCTTTTTCCTCCCATGTATTTTCCGTTTAAGGTTGTGGAACTCACAGATACAGAAAGTTAACTGTATTTACAGAGAGTTAAGGGAGCCAACAAATTATGGTAAAGCACCTAGGGATGAGCAACAGCAAGGAGCTGTGACCATCCTAGGCCTATGGAGTAGGAGTCAGAGCTGTGGCTTCAGAGAAACTCAGCCAAAGCCAGACTATGGCACCCAGGGAATGGGGGAGCCAGAGAATAAATGATCTGGTCCCTCTCTTGCTACCTACCATTGGTGGCTCTAGTCAGAAGCCAGAGGACAAGAGAGCTCAGAGGATGTGGTCCCTAGAAGCCAGCCTTCCATAGACGTCAGCCTCCCGTAAAAGTCAGCCTCCCAGGACACAGAGCAGGGCGGAGAAGAGTGGAGAATGGATCTGGAAGGCACAAGGAGAACACCTAGTGCAGGAGCTGTGAGGCTGGAGCCAGGTCTTGGCAGTCAGATGGGGTGGGGTTCAGGGAGCAGAGAAGAAAGGTGAGGGCTCCCCCAGCCAGTAGTGACAGGGGGCAACTGTAGAGGGAAGCTGGGCACATTTCCATGACAGCCACGTAACTGACATGCATGGGGTGGAGATTGACCTGTTTGGGTTGAGTATAAGGGAAGGTCTGAGAGAAGTGGTGGATATGCCAGTGTGTAATTTAACCAGGCAGTCCTAAGATGTTATTGAAGGTGTTCAAGTAGTTATATGTTAAAAATAGATTTCTCATTCCACATATGAATAAGGAAGGAAATCCATATTTACACACACTATACACTCAAAATATTAGCTGGTTCAATAGGCAGGGGATCCAAATGGCCCATATTATTTTGTTTTCGACCTTGGCATTATCACAGCTCTTGCAGTTTGTAGATAATGCCTCTCACAGAGTGTTAATGTCATGTGAATAAATTAAGCCTAGCCAGGACACTCCCAAAGATGATGTAAGCCCTTGTTTTTCAGGGTGGGATTCATGGACACCTGTGCCACCGGCATTAGCATCACTTGGGCTGGTGGTAAAATGCACCTCCAAGCCCCATCTGAGCATATCCCTGTTGTGAAGCCCAGGAATCTGCATTTTTTAACACAGACCAAATTGCTTCTAATACAAAGTGAATGTTACAGCTATTGATTTAATGTGACATGGATAATTTCTGCAGTGGCTGTCAAGGTGGGGGGGCTTAAATCCATCAGAGACTGATCAATGAGAATCCAATGAGGATCTGGCCCAGTGGTTCTCAGCTTAGAGTTGTATTAGAATCTCCAGGGAAACTTTTAAAACATCCTGATACTGGGGGCAGGGGAGTACTCTTTTTATTATTTATTATTCTGATTTAATAGATCTGGGTGAGGTCTGAGGGTATGTTTTTAAAGCTTCCAGGTGGTTCTGATGTGCAGCCTGGCCTAAGAACCTCTGGTCTTGTCTGAAGTCAGAAAGTGGAAAAAAATGAGAAATGGAGACTTCTCAATTTAACTGTCTTTTCTGAATTGTGTACCACATCGTCAGTGCTAAGAATGATTTCTCTGGAAAAGAAAGCGGAGTGCAGAGTGGAAAACAGGCTCCTGTGAGTAATGGGGAAGGAAACCAAAGAGCAGGATGATGTAACCTGAGAAGGTACTGCAGTCTGGAAAGGTCTTAAAGAAGTCCGCTGGCTCCCAGAAGGAGTCTGAAACTCAGAGCTCTGCAAGAGAAGGAACAGAGGAGTCCCCCAGGAGTTTGTTTGCCCCAGAGGCCTCCCCTTGGGACTTTCTTGCCTGCATTTCTTGCCAGGGTAGAGTTGGTGCATTTTAAAAATCCTCCCCACTCTTTATTTTTTTCAAGTGTTCAAGAAAAAGAAAAGCCTGAAATGGAAGCGAAGAAGCACCCTTTCATTCTTTCCTTTGTGCCATCATCTTCTGACTTAGAGAACTCTTCAGCCGTTTGTCTTTGTACCCTGACGGTTCCCAGACATCTAGGGCGTGCCCAGCACTGGCGGAGCTGGGACCGCCGCCTCCTTCCCGCAGGCAGGAAGGTGTGTGAGTGGCGCTGGGAGCCCAGAGGAAGGGTGATTCACCCGGAGGAAGGCAGAGAGGACCAGGAAATGAAAAGCTCTGCATTTCTTTTTCCTAAAAAGAAAAAGAAAGCAAGAAAAATTAGCAGCCTTCTAATTTTTCTAAAGCTGTTTCTATTCCCAAGGGGATAAAGAATATTTTAGATGGCAGGAAGGAAGGAATTTTTTTCCTTCTTAAATGGGTGGGTCAGAATTTTGTTTATTTCTTCCCTGAGAGCTGAAAGCCTTTATGGTTTTTTCCTTCTCAAATGTCCTTAATCTGCTGTTGTGGCCCCACCGGCCTCCCCCTTCTTTGTTGAAAGGCAGCTCTTTCCCTTGCTGGGTATTTTCCATGATAAGTAGGTTCTAGGACTTACCCGGGCCTCAGATCTAGTTCATTCTACTGTATGTGACTGCAGAGGACTTTTAAGCAGCGTCCAGCTCTGATAAGATTATCTGATGTTCCGATTGTCAGCCGTACCCACAGTTCCTTGTAAGGAGGGGCTCTCTGACCCACCTGGTGATGGCGGCAGGGGTGATAGTGTGTCTTTTATATCTAGTATGCACGTGTGTGTGTGTGTGCGCACCTGCATCGTAGCTCATACAGCAGGAACACCGACTGTTCACCTCGTCCTATTATTTAACTCTTGTTGAAAAATGAAACAAACCCCAGAGGAAGTAGCCTCTTTGTCCCCAGAGAGTCAGAGAGGAGCTCACTAGGTCGGCTCCTGAGGACAGGGTCTTGTCTGAATCATCCCCTGCATGTGCTTATCTAGTCTCAGCTTAAAATTCTCCAGGGGAAGGAAACTCCACCTTCCCCGTGGTGAGTCATTGCGGAGTTTAACAACCGCTTTGATGACCCTTCATTAGGACCACCTTTCCCACGCTGCATGGCATGCAGCAGGACTAGAGGATGGCCGGTTCTCGCTGGAGCCTCATCTGCAAGTCGCAGGGACGCCTACGTGCACCAGAAGATCATGGTGGTGGTCAAATGAGATCATTCTTTCAACAAATACCAGTCGCTTCCTGCTGCTCGGGGGCATGACTCTAGGTGCAGGACCGCAGAGATAACTGGGCACTGGCCCGTAGCCTTCAATTCAGTGGTGACACAGTTAGATAAACACACGGTCTCGGCACACACTGGCAGACTCCTCTGCTTTGTCGTTGGTGGTCAGCCTGCTGAATTTGACCGCCCACAAGTGTCCCACCCTCCCGGAGGCAGCCTCCACTCACACCAGCTGGTGTCGTCAGCAGGGCCACACCTGTCCCCTCCACCTGCAGCTGCTGATGCGCTACTCCTTCCCCCCAGCCTTCCTCCCCTTCCCCTTGGTCTTACTCTGTACCTGCACCGCTCAGTCTCTTCCCATTAGCAGTGCTGCAACCCTCGGCGCCCGCTCACCTGGACTCTATGGTCAGGTACTTCAATCCGTTTGCAATGACAAGGCTCCTACCCTTCACACCCCCCACACCTAGGCCGGTGCATTCTCTGCTCCTGTCTCTGGATGGCAGATCCTCGCTGGGGGTACACTAAGTACAAAAACTCAAATCCTGGCCTCAGCAGAGCTGGCCCTGCCCCATTAATCCTGGCCGCTTTCCACGGGGCCTTCCTTTCTTTTCAACAGCCTTTCTTTCTCCTTTTGCAAATTCCCTGGCACGGTGACCTCAGGAGGCTGAAGACCTTCCTTGCTCTCCCTACACTCTGGGCCCCTGGCCAGCATGGCAGGGAAGCTGACCACCACTTCCTGCAAAATCGCCAACACCAGCCCCTCACCCACCCTCCTCTGTTCAATGCTGCCGTCGTGATCACCAACATGTGAATTAGCAATACGTACCAAGTAAGCAGAGTCCCCGCTATGACTTAGGCAGACAGGAAGTACAAGAGATGATCCCAGCCCCTGAGAGCCCGGTGTCTGCAAAACTACAAGGGGCAAGTGCACAGGGGCCCACTCCCTGCACGCTCAGCTCACCGCTCTGATAACTCTTTCCTCTTGACTTTCAAGTCTCCTGTTGTGTGTATGTGTACGTGTGTGGTGTGTGTGAGTCTGTGTGTGTATATGCCTGTGTGTGTGAGCACACACTCTTTAAAACCAATCTTAGTAACATTATAAGCCTCTCTCCCTTCCCATCCACCCGCCAGTCATCTCAGCCCTCTGCAGAATCCCCTTACACTCCTGCCTGTCCATCTGTCACCCTCAGGCTACTCCCACTCCATCGACTTGTGGCTCAGTCCCCTGACTGGTCCTGGAGGTCTTGGCTGGGACACCCAGCCTCTGAGTCTCCCGGTCCTGTGTGATTCTCTGTCCCATCAAACACTTGTACGGGCTTGGTGCTGGGAAGGGAGTTAAAGGAACTCCCTTATACCTGCCATGTCTCTGAGCTGTCTCAGAAAAAGTGCTTATGAGGATGGTGTGATTCTGGCCCTAGAGGGGTTGAGAGAAGAGTGGGCGGAAGGAGACTAAAAAAGGCATGCAGGAGGCTGGTGAGCGGCGTTGTTGCGGATGGGCTCAGAGCTTCATGCATGTGTTCCCTGAGGGTCACCTCAGCAAGCAGCTCCTCCTCCCTCCTCAGTGACAAACTCCCCATGGCAAGTCTGCGCAGGGTGACTCTGGCCCCTGAGGTCGGTGTGGATTTTGCAGCCCAGAAGTCCCCAGAGATGGGGCTCTGCCCAGTGGCTCTCTGTTCCTCCAGCCTGTTGCCTTCAGATCATTTCCCCGAGATGCGCTCAGGCCTGAAGTAACCGGCCCTGAGGTGCTTGCCTGTGCGGAGGGAGACTCAAGCAGCCCCAAACTCCCAACATGCCCTTTGCCTTGGACGGGAAGACAATCTTTGCTTATCCTTGCAATTCCTGTCCTTTAAGCTAAGCTTCCGTTCCTCTCCTGCCTTTACCTAAAGCCTTCTCCAGCGAGAGGCACCGTGGCTGCAGTCTTCTCTTGCCCACGTGGAGTCACCTCTGCTGGCTGTCCTCTTTCCCAAGAGCTCTGTCACTACCGATCTCTAATTGCCAGAGGCCTTGGCCCAGTCTCCTTCCTTCCCTGTCCTCTGCCAGAGGTGGCACACACTGTGATCGTCCTCCAGCCAAAGCCTTCTCTTTCCTTGACTTTTGATGTGACACTAGACGACTGATTCTCCCCACAGCCTCTTCTGTGTCTCCAGGGTCACTGGCCTTCCTTGTCTCTCTCAGCGGCCGCTATGTGGCTCTCAGCATTCCCTTACTCATTCAGAGGCCTGGGCTGCTACTGGCTTGTGGTTAGGAGCTTTGAAATCAGAGATGCCGGGCTTAAGCCTTGGCTCTTCCACGTACTTGTTGGATGACTTTGAACCTGCCATTTGTCTGAGTCTCAGTTTTCCCACATCTAAAACGGAGATGGTAGTAATGCCTGCCTCGTAGAGTATGCAAAGAGTAAATAGGATTCTACATTGTTTCCAAATTTTATTCTGATCCCAGTTGTCCTTTCGAATTAACCTCCACTTTTCCCTACTCAGAGTCCCGTTTTCACAGGCTGCTTGTTTCTGCGCTAAGCCTCTGTGTAGAGATCTTGCTGAGGCTTTACTGGCCTTGCTGTGCCGCTAAGTCTGTAAAAATCTTCAAGTTCCACTTCAGATCCTGTTTCCTCCAAGAGTTTTCCCCGACTGCACTCCCCATGTGCCCTTCCTGCCTCTGAAATGCTGCTGCTCTTTTCTGTTCTATCATGTGTTCAGCAGTTGATGTAAACTGCATCATACTGCAGTTTTTCTCACGATTTTCTATTTAACTTTCTATGTATCTGTGTCTTGTTTCCATAAATAGATGATGATTTTCTTGACATGAAGGCATATTTTGAAGCATATAAAACAGTGATTAAAAACACCTGGCTGGGTGCAGTGGCTCATGCCTGTAATCCTAGCACTTGGGGAGGCCGAGGCAGGAAGATTGCTTGAGGTCAAGAGTTCAAGAACAGTCTGAGCAAGAATGAGAGACCTTGTCTCTAGTAAAAATAGAAAAATTAGCCGGGTGTGGTGGCGTGTCGCTGTAGTTCCATCTACTCAAGAGGCTGAGGTAGGAGGATTGCTGGAGCCCAGGAGTTTGAGATTGCTGTGAGCTAGGCTGATGCCATGTTGCTATGGGGCTGGACTTCCTGAGTTGACACCCTGGTTCTACCACATACTGTGTGTGACCTTGGGCAAGTAAGTTACTTAGTCTTGATGTGCCTCAGTTTCCTCACCTTTCAAAAGATGATAATAATAGTACATAGTTGTGAGTTTAAATGAAGGATAGTTAGTTCATCCACTTAACTATTTAATTCATGTAAAACTCTTAGTGTCTGGCGTGTAGCACTCGATAAATGTTGGGTGTTGTTAATATCATTTCCAATGTTTTCTCTTTCGGTGCTCGTCATACATAATATATGCTTAATAAATACTGCCGAATGGGTCAATATATCCCCTCCAGTACTCCTTGTCAATTTTCCATTCTTCTTATTTTTTTTTTTTCCTCAGATGCATTTTATCACAAAAATTCAAAGTTTCCCTTTATGTAATTCTGAAACAAAAAAGAAACCCCTTGGATTTAAATAGCTTTTACTGTTTGGCGTGAGGAAACAGACCAGCTCGTGGAGAGAAACAATTTTTTTCTTTGTACTAAATTTGAAAAGGAATTTATTATAAGATTATTTATGGGGCAGGAGGCTAGTAGAGTGGGGGAGAACTCATTCTTCTGAAACCTACTTAACATGTTGAGATTAGAAAAGAAATTTCCCATTAAATACAGGAACTGTATCAAATTACATCAGCAGCCCAGGGGTACTAGGTCAGCTGGGAGGTAGATTAGACAGAGCTTTGTGTGTTCCCTTCCATCTAGAGATTCCACTGGGGAACCAAAGGGGGAGGTTGGTGGTGTGTGCAGAAGGGCAGGGGTGATATAGAAGTTGTAATGGGAAATAACCTCTTACATCATAAGTATATGTCTGTAGGGAGCTGAGTTGTCAGTAATTTACTGTAATTGCAATAACCAGATCCTTAAACTATGTCTGTAGAGAGCATGGAAAAACACATGTGCCCTATAAGTGACAGTGTATCAAAGAACATACTAAGACTCTTTTAATCAAATAGTATTACTATTTTTAATACAGTTTCCCATACATGAAGTATTTTAGTTACACACACACACACACACATACACACACACACTATGGCTTCCCTTCAGAAAATAAGAGGCTACCAAGACATACTTGGTTGTTTTGTAGAGTTACATGAACATGATAATGATGGGGAGCTCATGTATTGATTTTATTTACATTTTTCAGATGATTCTCCAACAAAAGCTATTAAAATCTGATCCCATCTTGGGATCAGAATAAAGTTTTGTAAGGCCATGACCAGACAAGACAGCCTAGAGTGCCTGCTACTTCCACAGTCCCTGGTGGTGGGGCAGCCCTGTGTAGGAACCCAAAGTTCTCTCTCCAGCACCCAGCACACAGCTCATGTGGCAGAGGTGGGCATTTGACTCAAGGACAGCTGTTTCATAGGTTTGTCTTAATGTGTGGCCTGATATGAAAAGATGAGCTGGGTAAATCGGATTCTGTCCCTCGAGCACTTGATGTACGAAATTAGGTAACAGAAGAAGTGAAAATTGAAGACTGATGATGTGGCAAGTGGCTAGAGAGGCTCTTATGGTCCAAGTGCAAGCCCCAGGTATGATGAACAGAGACCGTGAGTGAGAAGAAGTAATGAAATAGAGAACAGCTGTGCACAAAGAAGTAGGCGAAGAAGACGGGTGGGAAAGGGGGAGAAGGTGTGACAGGTCCAATGTGGTTCTGTTTCATTAACGGCAGTCATAAGTATCAAATTAGTCTCACACACATATTCCTTCTGCCAAAATTCCCTAAGGGCTTTCTGGAGTCCATTTCCAGTTCCAGCATTGCCAAGCTATCCTGCCATCCCTAGATCTTCATGGAGCCTGTTGCTTCAGGTTTTCTTGGGTTTCCATGCTTTTTATCCTTCCAACAAACCCATCATTTCAACACAAATGAGTCTTCGTTCATTGACAATAGAAGGTCTTAAGGAATACAGTCCATATTCAGTTAAGTGATACAGTAGGGTCCCTTTCCTGTCTGACTCCACTCCGTGGAGTGTGAGGGGGGAGGAGGCTGCTTTTACAGTTTTTCTCCGAGAACGTTTGCTGTGCTTGGATGCTCGCTGTCCTCTGCTACCCTTGCTGGTGTAGAGAAGATGAAGGGAGTAGCCAGGTGAGTCGCTAGTAGGAATGCCCCTCTTGGGGACCAGTTTCTAAGGGTTGTAGGAGCCTGAAGACTAAGTTAGTGGCTTAGCAGCCACGTTCCCTTGGCAAAAGCAAAAAGGAGGTCTGAGGACCAGCCTGTAAACGCTTCCTTTATCCTTTTCCTTTCCATCCTGTCTGCGTCAGAGGGCTCAGATATCACCTTCCCTCCCTGCAACTTTAAGGAGCTTTATTTATTCCATGACACAGAGAGAAAAGATTACAGATAGTACAGTATTTTGTTCTACTCGCTGATAGAACAAACGGGCACAGCTGTGACCATTAAGATAGGAAAAAGTATAGTTTAGTGATAGAGAACATATGCTTTAGGGGACAAAAACACCTCCCTTCAAGTCCTGCTCTTGCTACTACTTATCGGAATACTGGAAAATTTACTTCATCTTTCTGTGTCTTAGTTTCCCCATCTCTAAAATAAGGGAGAAATACCTTCCATTTAACGTTACATGGAAAGCATTGAGTTGGTAGCTCAAAAAGTATTAGTCTCCTCCTCCTGCCCCATCACTATATAGTTGGAGCTGCCCGGCATTCTCACTCGATCTCAAACACTATATTCTATCCTGTCATCAACCCATAGGGCCAAACCTGGGCTTTGTGAGAATACAGTGACCGTGGATATGGGGTTCTGAAGAAAGCAGAGGGAATTGAGGGAAGGTGTACCCCTGCTGCCTCCATCTCCAGGGCATAGAGTTTAGCTGTCACTTTGCCCAGGAATGCCCAGGGCAGGGAGCGCGCAGAGCTGGGTGGAATTGGCCCACATCCCATGTAAGCCTGTGCCTGTTTCCCTGTGCAGTGTGGGTAGAAAAGGTGCGTGCCCATGGCTGAAATCTGAAGCCCCGTGAACCCAAGTGGCCTGAGCAGATGCAGAAGCACCCAGCCCAGTCTCCCCTGCATGGCAGCCGGCAGACTATGCCCCGCGGTTTGGGGGTGACCAGCTCACAGTCCTGGTTTCTCCCTAACAGCAGGGTACTGTGTTTGTTTCTTACACACACATTTTCTCTTATTTGTTTTTCTCTCTTGATTTCCTCTTTTCTCCTCCTGCCTCTCTCTTTTGCTTCCTTCCCCTACCTCAGCTGAGAGTCCCTTTTCTCTGCTCGTTTTCCAGGACTGCCGACTATCCCTGTAGGCACTGTGTCACCCCCAGGTGGCCCTGGGGCTGAAGACACACCGTCATGCTACCAATTCAAAAACCATGTCCAGACTTCCCCTGGAAGGAATGAAGGCACTGCATCAGGTTAAATGCAGACAAAACACAGACAAAATGTAACCGTGGAGAAATGTGCATCTTAAAAGCCTGACCTTATACCCAAGACTCTATGGATCTTGGCTCTGCCGTGTCCTGATCTTAGGATTCAGAAATGAGGCTGATATTTCCTTGGGATATAGTAATATATTTTGGCTATAAGAGAGCAGAGACAGAAGCTTTACAAAATGAGCTCCTTATCTCTGTCCTTCTTATCTCTGTCCAAATGTGGTGTGAGTGGACAGCATCTGGGATCATTGCTCTTTCTCAGACTGGGGGAAGCATGGAGTGGCCGAGTAGGATCAGCCTGTAGATTAGCCCATTAGGTCAGCAGATATTCCTGTTTCTGTACCCGTTTGCTCACCCATTGCCCTCACTACCCTACACGCACGTGCATGAGAGTGCCAGCGCTTGCCACTGCAGAGCTGTAGACATGCACAGTGGCGTTACTCTCACGCAAGAGGCTCAACACAATCCCCATGGCCGTGATGCCTCTGGGGGTTTGTTTGATGGGTTTGCTGAGTAGCACCAATTCTAGGGAATCAATTAGCAAGAATTTACTTATTTGATTAAATTAGTTTAGGGTTTTTGTTTGTTTCCTTTTGAAAGTAACACATATAAATAATTTATGGGTTGATATGAGTAGGGGAGGTATAAGGAGAGAAATAAGAAAATAGAGGGAAAAAATATCACTTGCATCCCCAGGAATCAAAAAAACACTGTTAAGGGAGTAGAATGACAGTTACCAGAGGCTGGGAAGGGTAGCGAGGAGGCCGTATAAATCGGGGATGGTTAATGGGTACAAAAATATAGTCAGGTAGGTAGATAGAGTGAACGATATTTGATATTACAACAAAGTGACTATAATTCACAATAAGTTAGTATATACTTCAAAATAACTAAAACAGTGGAATTAGAATGTTCCTAACATAAAGAAATGATAAATGCCCGAGGTGTTGGATACTCCAAGTACCCTGATTTGATTAATTCACATTATATGCCTATATCATCAAAACATCGCATGAACCCTATAAAGATATACAACTATTATATACCCATAACTAAAAATAAAAAAAAACACTGTTGATATTTCCTGTTTCTTTTCAAAGTTTTTTTCTCGCATATTTTAGGCTTTCTTAAAAAGAAATTGTGATCATTTAATTCAACATTATAGCATAGCATTAATATTATTATAACATTATAGCATTACTATTTCCCCATCATTATAAACCCTTCATAATTACAAGTGCTTTATAATGGTTTTGAGGTATTTCTTTGATGGCTATAACATTTCCCTGTTTTTGAAAATGTGGATTGGTTCAACCTCCTGCTGTTATAAATACTGCCATGAGAAACAGAGCATAAAGACTGACGAGATTGCCTTGAGATTCTAGATATGTCAGGCCTTGGGCTGGGTCCCATGGGGAATATACATGGTCCCCCGGTGTCAAGGAATTTACAGTCTGGTTTGGAAGATAAAAATATAGTTCTTGGTTAGTTAATCCTGAGCTCTTTCCTTTTGTCTTTTCAAATTATTAATAATAAATTGAAAATATACATTATCCTATTGAACTAGGGGGCATAAAAAAGCAGAACCAAGAAGGGATGTATATATTGATTATAATTGGCATATAGCATATATCTAAATTGATCAAAACACAAAATGAATTTTTAATAATAGCAAATATCAGGAGGAAATGAAATTCCAACAGGAGTTAGTCTAGTTTGAATTTTAGCTTTGCCTGGTAAGCATCTAAACACTGACACCAAACTATACATTTTCTTCCATTTGATTGAAATGCTCTGATTAGAGTTGACTGCTTTTCACATATCCCCAAATGTGTAAATATTCATTAAGAATGCATGCATTAAATTGCAGCCAACATTGGCGGCTGATTATCTGTGTTACATTTCCTATTTTTATGGTCCTGTTGAGATCTATTCTCCCCTTGTTTTCATTTTTACAATTACTTGGAATCTCCTGGAAAAATATTCCAAAGAAGAGCTATGAAATTCATAAAACTACAGCAGATTAAGAAAGAATACCATGATGGTGGGGTAGGGGCGAGTGATGGATTTTACTGCAGAGCAGGGCTAGGGTATACAGGGAGTAAACTAGGAAACAGCCTACTTGAAAGATGCTTTCAAACACCAGCATCACTGGGTATTCGAATGAAATGTGCGTGCACCAGAGAACCAAACGTCCTTCCAAACCCAAGGTGTTAGAAATGATAGTGGAATGAGGACTTTTCTAGGGTCTTGGCAGAATGATTCTCGTGCTCCGTCCCTGCTGTTAACAGGGCTGCCTCTCACCACTTGTTCTCTCCTTTCAGATTGATGACCCCAAAAGCACCCTTGAGGAAGCGGCTAACGAGGCCGAGGCCATCACCTCAGTGAACAGCCTGGGAAGCAAGCAGGCCTTGAACACAGATTACCTTGACTCCGATTACCAAAGAGGACAGCTGTACCCATTCCCCCTTAGCGGTGATTTCCAGATGGCCACATTCGCTCTCACAAATTCAGCTCCGATGACCCAGTCCTTCCAGGAGCGCTGGTACATGAATCTCAACAGCCTAGTGGACCGGGCCCTGACCCCGCAGTGTGGCAACGGGGAAGACCTATATATCATCACGGGCGCCGTGCCCTCAGACCACAAAGTCAAAGACAGAGTGACCGTCCCTGAGTTGGTGTGGCTTGCGGCCTGTTGTGCTGTCCCCGGAGGAGGCTGGGCCATGGGCTTTGTCAAGCACACCCGGGACAGTGACATCATAGAAGACGTGATGGTGAAAGATCTTGAGAAACTGCTTCCGTTTAACCTTCAGCTGTTCCAGAACAACTGTGGCGAAACTGAGCAGGACACCGAGAAAATGAAAAAAATCCTGGAAATAGTTAACCAAGTCCAGGATGAGGAGCGACGGGTGCTGTCTCAAGAGCGTTCTATTCCCCTCTCCAGCACCAGGAGCAAGCGGTCTGCCCTGTTGCCTCCGGAGGCGTCCGAGGGAAGTAGCAGCTTTTTGGGAAACCTCCTGGGCTTCATTGCTACCCCATTCAGCAAGCTTTTCCAGTTAATTTATCACCTGGTGGTAGCAATCCTGAAGTACATTGTCTATTTCCTGTGGTTTGTTACCAAGCAGGTGATTAACAGCATAGAAAGTTGCCTTTACCGCCTGGGCTCAGCCACCATCTCATACTTCATGGCCATTGGGGAAGAGCTGGTGAGCATACCCTGGAAGGTGCTCAAGGTCATAGCCAAGGTCATCAGGGCCGTTCTCCGGATCCTTTGTTGTTTGCTGAAGGCCGTTTGCCGCATTCTGGGCATCCCTGTCCGAGTCCTCGTGGATGTGGCCACTTTCCCCGTGTACACCATGAGTGCTGTTCCAGTTGTGTGCAAGGACATCGCAGTGGGCCTTGGCGGCACCATGTCTCTGCTCTTTGACACTGTTTTTGGCACCATGGGTGGCCTATTTCAGGTGGTTTTTAGTATCTGCAAGCAGTTAGGCTACAAGGTTACTTTTGACAGTTCTGGGGAGTTGTAGGACTCAAAAAGCTAATCGTGTCTAGTCACAGTGAATTTGAAAGCTAGAGTGTTTTGTCTATATGTTGGGTTTCTGTTCATTGTCAGTTGTCATTATATTTTGGCCTTTGGTGGGGGTGTTTGCTTGTTTTTGCAAGGGAAGGTGGCGCAATTTAGACTTGACACAAGAGGAATGCTCAGGGTGAGATTAAGTGTCCTGACCTGGCGTGTACCTCCAGTTCTACATGCACACTTGCAAGCCACTACTAACTTCAGTTATTTGCTGTAACACAGATGACCCCCTGATAAGCTCTGGTATTCATTTGTGATGATTAAAAATGACAGGGGAGGGAAGAATTAGAAAGAAGACAACTTTTAACCACTTGGCGTTGGCTTCATTTTCTTCCCAGCTCGACTGACCTTGGTGAAGAGCAGACGATGCTTCTCTCTTGAAGTAAATTCCTTAGAGATATAGAATTTGCTGTGTCTCTTAGCTTTCCATGGTTCCCAAGGACATGGAAGGTTTTCTTTTTCTCCAAAGTTGAATTTTGCTGCATTTTTCTTATAGGTAATGTTAAAGATAAAGCATTTTATAAAATTGTATTTAGGTAATGATAAGCACTTTATGCCAAATGTGGCATAACAAAATTTGTAAGGGCAAAGATTTCTCTGTCCCTGGAATGGTAGATAACAGTCCTCACAGGTATAGAGAACAAAAGGGGGACAGTCCTGGTCTTAGTAGGTACCATAGATCCAAGGACATCTTTAGCCAAGCTTGGATTAATTTGACATATATTAAATCTCTGGCAGATGAGAAACATTCTAGATCTTTATAATTCATCAAGTAAGTGTCTAATACAGTAAAACACTCTGACTTATGTCCCTAAATGATTGTTTTGGTATAACTATATAGAAAGGAGCCAAAAAATAAAAAAAATTAAAATTATTCTGTCTCTGGAAAAATATATTGATAAATATTTAAGAATTATTATCTCTTAGGAAATTATTTTTATAATGTGTTTGAGGCTATCAGACATAACTCCCCGACCGATGCAAGTTAAATTTGAGAGCTCATTCACAATTTTTTAGTCAAGCACTTGTCATTTTAAATCTTGCACTAAAAATGGTAACAAGAAGGAGCAAATTTTACTCTGCTTTCCACAGCTGAGATGGAATCATCTGAAAAAAATCATCATTTTTTTCTGAGTGTTTTAAAGAGTTGCTGTAAGGTAGGAGAGAGCCAGATGTGAAATACTGAGGTTGGGGGAAGAGCCCATGATTCATCAGAAACTTAGATGCAAAAATCTGGGGTCTAGAAAGGCAACAAGGAGAGAATGATGTGTCTGCCGTTTTATAAGGGGCTGGTGGATGAGAAACGTGAATGTAGCAGGAGTTATATTTTGCAGAAAAATAGGTGAATTGCACCCAGAGTAGAACAGCAGCCGGCAAGCTGCCATCCTGGTCAATTTGTGATGCAAGGTTGGAGCGTATGAGCGCCATATTGGTCCGTGTAGTGAGATATGCTCTCAGTTGATCTCAGAATCTTAAAGCAGTATTTTTACTAACACTTCTCTCAGCGAGTACAGAAATCTGTAGTTGAACGTCCCTTCATTTCAGAAGGTAAATGGGAGGGTGAGAGTTTGCCGTGGTACTGATGGGTCAAGAATCTGGCTGGATAAAGGAAGGGAATTGTAGAAGTGACCACTGGGATAGTCTGATCAAACTTATTTTATAAGGAACCTGAGGCACAGGGGGCAGTGAGCTTGCTCTCAGTTTCACGGCTAGCTGAGGGCAGATGAGGAGCGAAGGTTGTTTGCATGTGTCCCATCACACTTGGGATGTCAGGTACAGGGAGTGTGTGCTGTCATTTAGCTGCCTCCCTGGACCATGGCAGGACTTGCTCATCCATCAAACAGACTCCAGGCCCTGAGTAATCAATTGAATCTGGCGTGTGTGATAAATAATTAGCCATCCACCACCAACGTCATGCCTACTGCACCCCATGGAACCCTTATCCCCTTATGGCACATATTTGCATACTGAAATGCCCAAAGCGGGCATCCATGGCAGCTCGAGCCCCTTAGCACTGTGCAGGGAGCACAGCATCCAAACGGCTTCTTGAGAATCATTTGGAAATGCTTTCTTTTTCATGTCTAGTTGTTTAGTGTCTGTTTATTCTTGTGTGGCCTCTTGAAATCTAGGAAGGGACAGTAAAGCAAAAAGTACCCTGAAGGTTAGGTTGGCTGAGACCCTCTGCTCTGGACTGCTAGTGTTGGCTGTAACTCTGGTTCACTAGGACTGTTTGCACTGGCTGAAGCCCCCACAGGTGGCTGGACTACTGGCCTGTTCCCAACAAGCTACTTTGGGCTTCGGTGTGGGAGTTTTGTTGATGAACCCCAGGTCTGACTTAAATATTTTACTGTGGCTCTGTTGTGTTCTTGGGCC
>VSMD01132090.1:0-42300 GCA_008750895.1 Mirza zaza
GGGGGGAGTAGCGTGGAGTGTGCTGAAAGAGAGTCTTTTTCAATTATTTCCCTCGCCTTAGATTCTACTTCTTTCACCTTAAAAAAAAAAAAAGAACAAATTCCCACTTTCAACTTCGTGGTTTTACTTATTTATTCATTTATTAGATAGAAGAATCCTTTTCTAGCATTTCGATTGATCTGATGGGAGGAAAACGGGACAAAAAGTCCGCTTGAGCAGACAGAAAGTTACTTTCACTCTTGGGAGAGGGAAAAGAAAAAAAGGAGGCTTTGCAGATGGGAAAAGACAGGACATTTTGTGGCTAGGCATAAAAAAGAAGGTGCTGGAACCTGAGGCCTTGATTAAAACAGCAGCTGCCCCTCCCACCTCTGCTTCTGCCAGTGTAAGGCTGTGTCCAGCCAACTCCCTAACTCCAATTATCATTTGTCTTTGCACAGTTCTCAAGTCTCCTCTCTTGCACACTTGCCATCTGACCTCACCTCCATCTACTCCATGACACCTCTCTCACCCTTCATAACCCGAAAGTCCAAGATCATAACTCAGAAAACAGAAAAGCTATTCAAGAATTTTCCCCATTCAATAACATCGATTTTTGACCAGAAATCTCTCTCTCACAGCACTTCATTGGAGTGATGCACTAGATCTAAGAGGTACTTCCATCCTGTCTTCTCATTCTTTGAAACATCACAAACTAGTACAAACTAGTACCCTGAAAGCAGACAGTACTAATTTTGGAAATAACTTCTTTCTTTGTTTTAGAGACAGGGTCTTGTTATGTTATCCAGGCTGCCCTCAAACTCCTGGGCTTAAGTGGTTCTCCTGTCTCAGCCTCCAGAGTAGCTGGGACTATGGGTGCACCTGCCTTTTAGAAATAATTTCTTAAGATGTTCCTTTTAAAAATATAAATAAGTCCAAAGTAAATTTATATGAATTCTCTGTGACTCCTTCCTTCCCTCTCTCCCTTCCTTCCTTCCTTCAACTAACATATCTTGAGCATCACATACATATATCAAGCACTGTGTTAGGTATGCAAAGATGAATAAAAGCATGGCTTTATTCATCTTTGCATGAATAAAGGAGAAACTTACAATCTTACAGAAAACTGGATTGGTCTTCTGGGATATTTTCTTTGGGAGCACCTTGTGGGCTAAGTGCTATGCTGCTTGATCAAGAGCTGCCCTAAAGGTCCTTCATTTTCTCCCAGAGGTGAGCAATGTGAGGATAGGATCCTATCTTGCATTTCTCACTCTGCCTCCCAGTAGAAGTACTTCATAAATGCTTTTTAAATGGAAGAAAGGAAGAGAAGAAAGGGGGAAGAAAAGGGAAATAAGGAAGCAAAAATTCTCTCTGACAAATGTAGTAATGAAAATCTAGGCCAGACGCAGTGGCTCAAGCCTGTAATCCTAGCACTCTGGGAGGCTGGAGGCAGGAGGATCACTCAAGGTCAGGAGTTCGAGACCAGCCTGAGCAAGAGCGAGGCTCCGTCTCTACTAAAAAACTAGAAAGAAATTAATCGGCCAACTAAAAATATATAGGAAAAATCAGCCAGGCATGGTGGCGCATGCCTGTAGTCCCAACTACACGGGAGGCTGAGGCAGAAGGATTGCTTGAGCCCAGGAGTTTGAGGTTGCTGTGAGCTAGGTTGATGCCACGGCACTCTAGCCCAGGTAACACACACAATAAAAACAAAATCTACAAATTCATAACACAGGATAAAACCAGTCTGGTGGCTATTTGTTTCTTGCACTCTTCATTTTACATGTGTGTCTCAGGGACTGTCCCTCCTGGTCTTAGGATCCATATTTTCTCTGTAAACCAGTCACAGGAATGACAGTCCTGGCCATAACTATGGATGCCCATGAAAAATGGACCGACAGTGTCTCCCAGCTGAGGTTGCCAGGTCAAGTTAGGAGTAGACAACAAGAGGGGCCCCACCCCCTCTTGCCCTGTGACCTGAAGGTCAGAGAGGTTGGGTTAGTGAGCCTAGGAATAGGACACTCTTCCCTAAAAGAAAACAAAAGTGAAAAAGCAAATCTACAAGACAATTGCCTCTCTTGTCTCAGAAAACTCTCAAATGTCCTATCATTCCAGTTTTTCTCAGCTACCCTTAAGGATTCAAACCCCAAATTCCAAAGGGAGAAGCTAGCTATATTGAAAGTGTATGTTAAGGAATCTTACACTTCATCTCACAAAAGATGGAATGTTCACACTTCCATTAGGTAGCACTTATCCAGCTAGAGTACAATGTGTCTATTAATGTGTCTATTAATACCTGTTTACTCCCAGTAGACCATGAGCTCCTAAAGGGCAGGAACTTTTGCTTTATCCCTCTTTTTATTTCAGAGTCAAGAATAGCAAGTACTCAAGAAGCCTTAAGAAATGAAACTTTTCCCTTTTGGATAAGCATATAAAAAAACACTTTTCAATTCAAAAAATACTGAGTATCTAAGAGGTGCTGGGCATATAAATCTTGATCATTGTTTTCAAGAAATTCAAAGCATTAGTAAGAGAATTAGATAATAAACCAACAATTATAATAAAATCTGGTTAGTGCTATGGAAAGGTTATGTGTAAAGGGCTATAGTAAAACATGTAATATAATATTTTATCTTGTTTTTGAGGACCATGCCCATTATATCACTAGCATCTTCTTATTTGGAACTACAGAAGAAATTTTGCCTAGGGCCCAGTAAGGGAAAAAAAAATTTTGGCTTCCCCTTAAACAACTGATTCATTTCCAATTCCAAACACTTTACAATTTGAAATTGCTCCTATTTCCCTTTTTCGCTCTTGCTACTAGGAAGCACAAAATCAAATCTGTAGGCAACCTCTCCAGGATATAGAGTGAACATGGTCCTGGACTAGTTTGATCCAAACAGACAAGTAGCCATTCCCTTACTAGCAAAAAGCCTGAGACATTCACAATGATAAAGGATCTTATGAATGCAATTTTACAAAGTAACATTTCCTTGCATTTTATTTCATTGCCCTGCCTGAATTTTTTCTTCTAATTTCCTCATCTATATAGTAAATCTCTTTGCATCACTCACACCTTTTGGTAAGCTGCTTGAATTCCTTTTTGAAATGAGAGAAGTAATAAATAAATAAGACACATATTAATAACAAGTTCTGTTGAGAAATAAAAGAGAAGTTTGTCTCTGAGTACATAACCTTCCCCAAGAAATAGAAAATTCATGCAGCTATAAGGAAAATAACAGGAAGAAAATATCTAGACACAGGGAAAACAAAGAACTGATAATAGATGTTGAGCTAGGACAACACAATTAAAGGTGAATTGGTGAATTTATTTCCTTTTTCTTTTGTAAAATTTCCTTACTAAGGTCTTCTTAATAATATTAATATCACTATTAATATTATTAATAATATCATTTTGTAAATAAATTTAAACATAGGCTACCTTGAATTCTTTTTTTGTTTGTTTTTCCTTTCCAACACCTGGTGTGAAGGTAATAGATCCTTCAAGTGTTACCTTCACAACTTCACGGCCGCCCAGGTCCTGCAAACCAGGCTGTTCTCCGGGCCACTACCACTGCTCAAAACTGATAACACCCACTTATCAAAAAGAGGAGCTCCTGGATGTGCCTTTCTGACCAGAGTGGCTCTGTAACTGGAGAGATGTGACTTTCGGGTCTCAGCGACGAAGCCTCCATCTGCATCACTTGATCACAGGGAGGTGGGATGACAGAAGGACAGCGGGCCCAGAACGGTGTGCAAAAACAGGTATGCAACACTTCACCCTGCTTTCTGTTCCTGTCAAAATGCTGGGCTTCTCAAAAGGAACCAGAAAAGCTGCCACAGACAACACGAGTGGTCAAGCTTTAGACCACCTGTGAAAGTCACAGTCATTGCCTAAAAGAAATCAGGTGGATTCTAACAAGAAAACAGGCAGAGGCCTAATGGAAATCAGGAAATAAGCCCAAAGTGAGTTTTAGATTTATCCTCTTATGTTTTGCAGCCTACCACAGCCAAGGGAAAATTAAATTTCTGTACCTGAGAAACAGGACCAGAAATAAGTAGAGCCAAACAATTTGTTATTTAAACAAGTGAGTAGTATTCCCACCTAATTTTCTTGGAAGAATCACAATTTGAAGGGCTATCACTTGATGGGAATGAATATTTTTGTAAAAAAAAAGGAAAGGAAGGAAGAAAGGAAGAAAGGAAAGGAAGAAAGAAAAAAGAAAGAAAGAAAGAAAGAAAGAAAGAAAGAAAGAAAGAAAGAAAGAAAGAAAGAAAGAAAGAAAGAAAGAAAGAAAGAAAGAAAGAAAGAAAGAAAGACTACATTTAGTAAAACTTAGTGAATAAATCTGTTCCAACTGAGCCTCTCATTAGCTGTGTGACTTTAGGGAAGTTCATTAAACTCTCTGTGTCTGTCTGTATACTCATCTTAAAAGCTGGAGTAATAACAGTAGCTGTGTATCTAATAAGTGCTTTTTTTAATATTTGCATTAACTGTTATAACGTATGGACAGAAGAATTCTGGGTGCCACAGGAAAGTATGAGACATCTCACTTCTGCTGACACTGCTCAGCCTCATTCCAGGATGATCCACCACCACTCCCCTCCCAGCCTGGGGCCCAGAGCACTCTTCCCCTGAAATCACTCAGAGGACACAAGTAACAGCTTAAAGCAACAGCTTAACCATATACACTGCCTGTTTCCCTTCTTCAGCTGACAGCCAGGACAGACAGACTGTGCGTGTGTTCCAAGAGCCAGAGAAGCCTCCAGGGCTGGCCTGTTCCAGTAACTGGACTGAACAAGCTCCTAGACCAGTTTGATCCAAAGAGACAAGTAGCTATTTCCTTACCAGCAGCAGGGCTGGGAAGGCCACAGTGAGAAAGCCATCACCCTGAGTATCATAAACCTTAAGGAGACAGGCGGTCTAATGGCACAAGGCCTCAAAGAGCATTATGTTAACCCAGTGTCTTCTAGCAGCAGGAAGGAAGAGGAAGAAGAAAGAGGGTAGTTATGGTAAGGGAGGGTATGAATGTGAAAGACGAAGCTAACCATGAAAATTTAATTTGTTAAAAAAAAAAATGACTAGAGAATGGCAGACAATGCACAAATTGTCTACATGCACTTACTGAATACATAATAAATGTATGCATGAATATATATAACTATATACTTGCACCGTGATAAAAATTAATTCCAGGTTCTAGAAAGCATCATTTTGTTCATCTCCTAGCTAGCAAGAACCCTGGAGCACAGAGGTAAATTTCACACTTCCTCTCAGCACTCCTTCAAGGCAGAAGCAGACCATGTAGCTTAAGCTGCCCAGGTGAGCAAATGTCACAGAATGCCTATTCAGCGGGTGGTAAATTTCAGCCATCCCAGGGAAATGCCAAGTGGTCTCAGGTCACAAGTTTGGCAAATAGCAATTTGGGGGGTGGAGCGGTGGTGGAGGGGGGAGTGAGTAGGCTCCAGTGGAGAGGAGGAAAGGAACAAAAGAGAGTGGAAAAAGAGACAGCAGAAAGGAAATGAAAGGGGTAACAAGGTTGAAGGAAAGGCAAGAAGGCCAAATATGCAAGGACTCAAACAAAAACATTTCTCAGGCTATCTAAGTAAAAAACTAGAACTCTTTGATTCAAAGAAAGCATGTTTCTGCAGGCATCACTTAGGGTGGCAATGAACTTTGGTTCAGAATGACCTTTACAGCTATAGCCCTGGCTCTCAGGAACACAGTCCTGGACTGTCATGGTCACAGGGGCTTAGGGAGCGTGGCAGCTGCCCATGTTTCAATGACTGTGACCATTATGTAGATCCCTTATTGGGCTAGAAGCTCCTTGAGGGTAAGGGCCACAACTCACACGTGTTTGTATTCCTCAGTCTCTTTCATAACACTTCATACACAGGAGAAGTTTCATAAATATTTGCTAAAGCAATGAGCAGACCAAAATAGAATACAGATTCTTCAGTCTCATCACGTCCTCCAGACGGTCTAAAAGAAAAATGTTTAACTGGTGTTTCTAAAATGAAAAAAAAAAAAATAAACCCAACCGGGATGGGGATTCATCTTTAACTTTTTCACCATTCGACCTGTGGAGGGTAAGAGTTTTCCCAAACATCTCTAGAACAGATGATGTTCAAAAATATCTGGTGAGACTTCCTTAAAAACAATCAAGCTTCTGTAACCTCCACTTATGAAGGGCAACATTCAGGAGGTGACGTTCTTTGACAAGACAACCAACCTTTGCATACTCATGCCCAGATGGAAGCCACTAAGGAGGTGTTTCTCTCCTTAGAACCGGTATAAGCCCACTAGGAAGTCACCAAAACATCCCAGCCTAGAAAGAGAGGAGTCAGGAGAGGAAATGAGTAGAAGAGTGGGGGTGTCCAAATCAGGAGCAAAGAGAAACAATTATTTCCATTTTCTATTATCACCATTGCTGGTACGATTATTGCTGCTCTTCTATTTAAGCTACAACATCTCTAACAGTCAGAAGTAACATGTGAACTCTCAACCTACACAATAACCCTTTCTCCTCTCCCCCAGAGTTACTAAGGATGAGAAACTCACCCTGTGAAACTAGTAATGGGCCGGATTCCTCAGCTGGTGGATCAGAGACTGGGCTGGTGGTGGAAATTTATAGAGGGAATTAATGCATAGACGTTCAAAGTAATGAGGGAATTCAACCTTCCTGACTTCTAGCTCTCCCACATTCATGCAACAGAAAGTTTCTAGAGGGTCTACTCTGGGAACTGGTGGTTGTCCCGTAAGGCTGTAACAGAGCACTACTAGCACAGCACAAGAATCCATTTAAGAATAATAATCACACATCAAGAACATCTTTCCTAGTGCAACTTTCTAAGAAGAAAAATAAAGTAATACGGCTTAGGCATGTGCATGGTGACAGCCCCTTCCTGCCTCGGCTCCAGCAGGCTGGGTGGGGGAGGGGAAGCAACTAGGAGGCATGGGTGGGAGAGGGGCAAATACTAGAATTAATTCTCTCTTTTCTGAAGAAAGTGAAAATAAGGCAGCTTGAGGACCTTTTATACATTCCTGGGAGACAAAACAAGCCGCCATCTAAGAAACTAGGTATGCTTGAAGGCCCCAGACCTTTCTTCAAGTGTTAAAGAAATCAGACCAAGCTTAACGAAAACAAATGTCAGTGCTGTTTAAAGTACATCAAGGTTCTTTGGGTTAAAAATCTCCCCAGGGGAAAGATGACGCGCTCCCTTGTAAGGGCTGAGAGATAGAGAAGACGCGAATGCTTCTGCAGTAACTCCGGATGATATTATTTAACAATTCATTTCATTACCATAAAGCAACAACTGGGATATTTATTGAAGGGAGCTGGAAGTACACTGGGCCAACTGAGGAACGAGCTGCAAATTAACAAGCGTGCGTGTGAGCGCGCGCGCACACACACACACTCACACTCACACACACCCACCCACGTGCTCACACGCGGCCTTGTGAATTTCACTTCTGCATGCAAATCCACCCCCACCCCCACCCCCACCCAGGTCTGCAGGGCGCGGGCACCGTGCATGCCCAAACCGCGGCTGCAGCGCCCCCCGCCCCAGCCCCTGCGCGGGAGCAGCCCCTGGGCCCGGTCCCCCGGGGCGGATGGCACACACGGGGCCTCAGAGGCTCTCCTGGTGACAGTCCCAGCCCACACCGAGAGGTGTTTAATAAAGGAAGCATGGCTCCCAGAGAGGGTGTCTTTTTCCCCCCCTGGGGGGACGGCGGTCCTCGCCTTACTACCCTTTGAGAAAAAAACAAGTGAGGTCAGCGGAGGCAGAGGTGGGTGGGTGGGTGGGGGGCGACAGTGAAGCAGCGCGTCCAACCGCGGCATCCCAGGCGAGGCAAAGGGAAACGATGAAAACGCAAGCGAGCCCCAGCCGAGGACACTGGACTTCGCGGCCGGCGACGCGTGGCCTGCGCGGGTGGCGCGCGGGGCGGGCGGCGCGGAGCTGGCTGCCCCGGGACGGCCGGGCGCTCCCCCGCGTGCCCTCTGCCGCGCACCGGCCCTGCGGTTGAGTCAACAGATTTGCGAACGCGCCCACGGCCTCCCTGAGCCCCTTCCTCGGAAAGGGCCACTGTGCAGGCTTTTGCAGCCAGACCCAGACGTCGCCGACGCCCGGGTCCCAGCACCGTCATACTGGTCTGAAAGAGGCCTCTTCGTCTCAGCCCAAGGCTTCTCCACCGTTTGTTAGCTCCAAAAGTTTTATGTTGTGATGCGCCTCCTCCTTAAGCTCCTTCCACACGACTTTGATTTCTCTTTTCTCCCTGGTCTGGGCGAACATGCTCTCTCATCTCTTGGGGGTTTTCTTTTCTCCTCCTTTCCCCCCTTTAATGGGCCTCGGGACAAGCTCCTTTAATTTATTCCTCACACGACCGACTGTGGTTACTTCTCCAGCCTTTCTACTCGGTGCTGTGTGCAGCACCACCACCCAACCGCACCCACCAAGGCATTTCCCTGGCAAGGGGCTGGGCATTACAGGCACCCTAGCAAGGAGGCTGCACAAAGGAAAGCTGTGCATGTGTTGCCTGCTCTTTGTTTTCAAATGCTTATTAATGTAAGCAGGGTGCATGGCCCCAGAGCCTCTGCATGCAAACTGTATAGAAAGGAATTAACATCTACACCCTCACAGCCTTAGAGTGCCTTTCGGGATGGATATAGGCCCAGCTCATCATAACAGTCTCTCAGAGTCTTTCTTTGTTGTTAGGGACAAAAAATTAATGCAAAGTTTCAATTCTATTAACAATGGTAATTAGAAGGAGCATTCTCCTACAGTGACAACACTGTAAGTTTCAAATCACCTAAAGCCCTCAGGTGAAACCACTGACTACTTTCTCTCTCTTTGCCCTACCGACACAGGCCACTATGTAAATAGATTCCTTTGACCTACTGGCAGATTCAACCTGTCTCGAAGCAAGCCAAATATATAAACTTTGCTCTCACACTTACTGACCACACTTTCTTAAGGAAGCTGAAACATCTTTCTAAATATCCTCACGTTAAGTTTCCAGAAGCCCCACTAACAGGTAGGGGGGAAACAAATTATTTCAGTAACTCGGCTGAAGCAAATGGTCAACAAGTAACTCCACCATTCCAAGGTGAAAAGCAAACCTCTCCTAACTTCCTGGGTTCTACCACATGAACTCAAAAAGGTATACTGCACTTCCAATCCTGCAACAATACATATTTGTATATGACAAAAGAGTTTTCCAGTCTAAAATCCAGTAGCCACAAATGCATAATATGGAAACAATATTTGCATTCAGTCACAATGTCAACGAGGTAGATTAAACTGGGGCTGGCCTCCAACTGGCCTTATAAATGTGATACTGAATGCCTTAATTATTATTATTAAAAAAATTTTTTTTAATTCCACTTATTTTTTTCCCTCCCAGTTTGCCTTCTCTCATTCAACTTGACTAATTGAATTAGCTTTAACACTACCATAGCAGTTTTATATGACTGTTTGGGAAAGATATTAGGATTCATAGGATAAACTAGAACTGCCACAACAATGAAAAAGAATTTCCTTTTATCAAATGTTCTACCTGCTTTCCCTTCTATGAACCTCAGCCTTGGCAGGGATCATGCTGGGGCTCATGATCAACGGAATATGGGGTCAGTCTAGTGGCTTTCTAGAGTCACCTATTCCCTGGACATGGAAACCCGAGACCAAGAGGTTAAATGGTGTTCTCAAAATAATACGCTGCCGTAGGGGCAGTCAGTGTTAAGCCCTAGAACTCCCAATGCAGGGTCCGGCAAACTCTGGTCACACTATGAAGGTCTTCTATACTTGTTCCATTGTGTTCTAGCTGAAGAAAACAAGGTGACTGCTTCGTCCCACTCATTCTATTTTAGGGAACATTTCAGATTTTGTTAAGGATAGAGAAACAAAGTGTAAAATTAAGAGTTATGGAAAGAAAGAAGTAAAAAAGAGAGAGAAGGAGGTGGAGGGGAATCACCCCATCTTAGCTCCCATCAGTGACCTTAACAGGGTACAGTGGGAGTTCCCTGCCAGAAAGATATGCCTCAGGTGTGCTTTATTCTGGAACGTGGCTATCCATCAGGAACCAATTTCAATTGCTACAGAACTACCAGATCAAGTTTGACTAGGGAACAGCCATGTGTCTTCCTCAGAGTGTAAAAACTATGCCAAAAAAGGAACAAAACAAAGATTTATGCCAGAACAACCATTCTATATGGCTGTGCTATCCAACATGGTAAATACTAGCTAGCCACATGTAGCTATTGAACCCTTGAAGAATAGCTAGGCAAAATTAAGATGTGCTGTAAATGTAAAATACACAATGAATTTCAAAGCCTTCACACAAAAGAAACAAGAATGTAAGCTATTTCATTAATTTTTATGTTTATTACATGTTAAAATATTTTACATATATTTGGGTTAAACCAAACACATTACTAAAATTAATTTCACCTGCTTCTTTTTACTTTTTAATGGGACTATTAGAAAATTCAAATCATCAAAATTGCAATTTCAAGACCTTAACACAAAAAAATGCAAAGTATCTCATTGATTTTTATGCTGATTATACATTGAAATATTTTAGATATATCTGGGTTACATAAAATGTATTATTTAATTTCACCTGATTTTTTTTTTTTACTTTTTTTAGTGAGACTACTAGAAAATTTAAATCATCAAGTTTAAAATTACATGTGTGTTCAGTGAGTAGCATTATTCTATGGGATACTCTCCCCAGAACTCCAAGATTGGGAGAAGAGGGTATAAGAGTGTTGGAATGCTTTTTGCTGAGCTTTGCCCATAACTTATAGATAACCATTTTACATAAAAGCAGGGTCAGGAAGCATGTTAGTGAGCCACTAAAAATCCTAGATAAACTAGTAGAAAACACAACCTGGACAGGGCCAAACTGCTGAGAGAGATGGTCAGCACCTCTACAGTTACCTACTGCTATGTGGTTTCAGAAAAATAACAGTAGTTGCTATTTATTGAGCAAATTCATTGAACTACGTGCTTTATATTATTGTCTTTTTTAGCAACCCTACATAGTAGGTATTATTATCTTCACTGCACAGATGAGCAAATTGAAACTCTATAAAATGAACTCACTTACTGATGTTATGCAAAAAATTAGGATTTGACCCAGGTTGATTTGACTCAAAGTCCATGCTCTCTCAGGTATGACTGGATTATTATTCAGAAAAGTTTCTAATCTTTCTCAAAAGGGTATTCTTCAGGAACCTGACACCTGAAATTCCAGCATTAGAGATTCATTCCTTTAACTTACTTTTTCTTCTCTTTAAAATGCAAATACTTCTGAGAGAGGTTTCACATAAATCCTCATCATGCATACTTCAAGTCAAATTTACCAAAAATGGTTTTTTCTTAAGAGTAAGAATTGACCAAAAGAGGCAAAAAACACAGTAGAGTCCTAAACATGGAGAAGACAGGTTGCTGAATGGAGAAAGAGGCTGAAGGAATTGAAAGCTGGTATTGCTAAAGACAAAACTTAGTGCCATTTACAGTATGACTTAAGAGTATACCTATTACAGTCATCGAATTGTATACATTAAGTATGTGCAGTTTTTTGTATATCAACAAAGCTGTTTAAAAAAAAAAAAAAGAAGAAGAATGCACCTACTGCAGGCACTGTGTGAAACACTTTGGCAGTTTCTCAAAATCTAAACCGTATGAGCCAGCAATACCACTCCTATATCCAGAGAAATGAAAATATATATCCACACACAAAATCTTGTATGCAAATATTCATAGCAGTACTATTCACAATAGCCAAAAGGTGGAAACAACCTAAGTGTCCATAAATTGATGAACAGATAAGCAAAAAGTGGTATATCCATACAATGGAATATTATTTGGCCATAAAAAGGAATGAGGTACTGATACATGCTACAGCATAGATAAACCTCAAAAACATGCTAAGCAGAAGAAGTTAGTCAAAAAACATCTGATATTGTATAATTTTATATATGTGAAATGTCCAGAAAAGGCAAAATCCATAGAGATAGAAAGCAGGTTAGTGGTGACCAGAGGCTAGGTGAAGCGGGAAATATGGACTAATCTGTAATAAGTACTGGGGGTTCAGGGGGTGGCGATGAAAATGTTCTAAAATTAGATTGTAGTGATGGGCGCACAACTTAGTGAACGTACTAAAGACCATTGAACCGTAAAGTTTAAATGGGTGAATATCATGGTATTGGAAATATAATTTAAGAAAGCTATAAAAAATAACTAAAAAGAATAAATCTATTAACATATCAAGGCTGTCCTTATGACAAAGATAACATTTTTCCTAAGTAAGGATCATATTAGGAAGGCAGAAAAAGGTCAGGTTGCCCTAAATTTCATTTTGTGCTACTTTTCCCTGCTTTGAATTCTTGCAAGTTGAGTGGATGGGCCTGTGTCTTCAGAGAGAAAATATTTTTAACTTTGATTACACAATGTCTCCAGTTGCTGATGCTAAGAAAACATCGTCACTAACATATGCAATTCTAGCTTTTCGGGTAGTGATTGTCCAGTTTGTAAGTGATTAAAAACCTTTGTGTCTGCTCTTACTCATTTTCCCCCCCTCCCTCTTCTTCCAACCTAGTCCCAGACTTTTGGCCAGATATAGCTAACTCTTACCTTAAGAGAATGGCAAGAGAAACAAAAGCAAGCAAATCTTAAATTCAGCAATTTTTGTCTCTTTTCACCATAAAATCACAGTCTTAGAATTGGCTCAGTCTTTAGGGACCATCTGGTGTAAGCCTCTCTCTTTCATATAAGAAAACAAGGCCAGAAATAATAAAAGCTAGCAGTTATTGACTGTTTACTCTATGCCAGGCACTGTAATTTACATGTCTTACCTCATTTAATCTTCACAACAACTCTCTAAGAGAGATTCCATTATGATCTCCACTTTATAGATAAGGAAAACGAGGCACAGAGAAGTTTTATAACTGGAATAAGGTCACACAGCTAAGAAGTAGCAGATCTAGGATACAAACCCAGGGAGTCTGGCTTTAGAGTTCAAGTCCTTAACTACTACTATTTTAATTTCTCCTACAATTATTTAAGCAATTTGCCTATAACAGTATAACTACTTAGTATAAGGTCCAGAACCACCATGGAAGTAAAGCACCCACCACAATACCTACTTAATGAGAAAAGATTCAGTAGAAGATGTATTTAAACTACAACCTAAACCCAAAAGGATGAATTTTCCACTCATTGCAGTCACGATTTCCACTGATAATTGAGAGATTGAAAGAGAGCTGTCAGAAGTAAGAAGACCTTCCGGTAAGTCACTACTGACCTTATTCTGCCATAATGGGAGATAGGTGTTATAATCTTATGACAGTCTATTTCTACACTTTTTTTTTTCTGGGAATCATTCTGCCAAGTTCTGAGAAGTGACATCTCTGAAATGCAGATAGGGCAAAAATGCAACCAGAGAATTTTCCTCATGAGAAATGACTGACCACCCCATCATTTAATTATTGACCAGTAGATGTATGGTTTTGTTTTTTTGTTTTGGCCTGAAAGAGTTAATGCATTCACATCCTGTGAAATGAAATAAAATATGAATCCTAGGTAATTTTTATAGAAAATACAGCATCTTTTATTTATATAGCACAGAGAGCTCAAAATACTTTGCAAAGAACTCATTAATCCTCTATTTATTTTATTCATCAATTATTACATTCCTTAAATCTCACCACACCATTGCAAGTAAGAGGCAATGGAGTCAAAATTACTATATTCCTCTAACCCAGGTTAATATGGCACTACAAATGAATGGGTACTTCTCAGGGTCATATGAAAATGGAGCTGTCTTTGGAGCTGGACCTAGGGTCACGTGACACTTGCAGTGAATTTTTTAAAGGAAAAGCAACAAAAGTATATTTAGATTCACTTCACCAGGTTCAAATATAACAGTATCCATCTAAAAGAGGTTTGAAACCAAAATTAAGGATAAGCTTTCCTAAGGCATGCATGTAAACTATGTCTCAAAAGAAGCCAGGGTTACATCTTAAATTAAAAATGAAAATGTCTTCCTATTTAAATATGTTCAATATCTAGGTTTTGGTTTGTTTGCTTGTTTGGGTGTATTTTTGTAGTGTTGCCAACAACAACAATAAAAAGTTCATGATGTCAACAGAACACAGGAGCAAAAGCATGAGAAAAGGCCTGGCACCAGCAGTCAGCTAAATACACAAGCAAGTAATGCCCCCCTCTCAGCCCAGAGCGCAGCCTGCTGCCCAACTTGGAACCCACACCCTCACTCCTCCCAGCTCAATACCCCACAGCTCCTGGGTTGCAGGTTTCTCTACACATTTCCCCTCTCACGAATCCACTTCCAGATTTCTCAGTGTAACCTAAATCTTCCTCGTTTCCAATCCTCACAGATACCCCCATTGTTGGAACACACCGCACCAAATTTCCAAAAATCTCATTCTAGTAGGTATGACCACACTGTTCTTTGCACCCTCCTTTCTACTTCCGAAAAGTCAGAATTTTTCTAATTGAAGAAGTAGACTAAAAATGGAGTACACGAAAGTGACAGGAGAGGAGGGACATTTCTTGTCACAGTTCATCTTGTATTTTGTCTGTTAGAGTCATATTATTGTAAGTCTCCAGCTTATACCCAGGTCATAATAAATAATATAGAATCTAACATTACCTCTGCCTTAACACATTGGGGTACCTGATAGGTAATACCAGGTAAAACTGACTTGTCGTTTCCCTTCATTTGCCCCCCTTTTCTCTCCTCAGCCCCTTCTACCAGCCCCTTTCACGGCAAAAAACAAAACAAAGCTAAAAGGACCAAATTCTTTAATTTTCTCATCAACAAGAAAAAGTTTCTGCATTTGCCAGCTATGGGTGGGCTTCTACGAAAATCATTCCTGCCACCGCAACCCCTGAAAGAAATCTGATCAGAGGCTGCTCTAAATTGTCTGAAGTTATTTCACTCTTGTTCTGTTCAAGGCCTAATACCATCAGAATTATTTCCCTACAATCCTACAGCTTCCTTCAATAATGCCCCCCCCCACCTATACATGCAAAGACACACACGTATACACAGACACACAAATTATTCTCTAATGCTTTAAAGCAGAGAGGAGAGGAGTAGAAGTCCTATAATGTAATTGCTATATTAAAAAGAAGTGGCAGGCGAGAATAATAAGGGAGGGTGTCAAAAGTGAAATACAGTAGTAGACTTAAAAAAAACACACACACTACAGTTCTGTGATGGGGGTGTTAATTGAACACAGAGAGCAAAGGAAAGAGAGAGAACAAAAGGGTATTAAGGAAGCAAAAAATATTTTTTTTTTTACCTCCTCCAATGATTTGATTTAACTTCAGTGCAGACAATGCACAGAGGAAAACTGGCTGAAAAGTGCCATATATAGCTATAATGTTCTAAAATTAAAGACTATTCACAACAATTGCAGCTATTCATTGCTATCTATAAATATTCTCCTTAGTAAATGGCACCCAGTATTTTTTGTATTTTCCTAATTTTTAAACCTGCATGATTTTGACATAAAAGTTAAAAAAGAGAAAATGTTTAAAAATATATTCAAGGTTTTTTAAAGAAATGTAATATACCTGAATTTTCTTCTCCTTATCTTCCATCCCATCAACCCCATTACTACCACACATATGCGTATGTAAAACTCAGCCTATTGCTAATATGTCAGAAGACAAAAAATGATTCTTAAAATCCAAAAGAAAATGTGCTATTAAATGGTCCAAAACTCTAAGTCTCTATATTCCTAGAATGAGCAAACAGATAAAAGCTATATCTGAAATACATTACTATAGGTCTTAACAGGGTTTTTCTTGCTGCTGTTTGAGATTTGTCACCCAAGCATTTTGCTGGCATTCTTTTTCCTTAGCATTTATATATAAAAGCAAAAAGGTATCAAAATAAAAACTTACCCACACATTGAAGCAAGAAGACACATGGGTACTTCTTTTTTTTTAATATCCCCACAGTAATTTCTGACCTAAATGCCCATCAATCAACTGTAATTTAGACAGTGCTGCCTACTTGGGGTGTTTTGTGTGTGTGTGTGTGTTTTTAAAGTTCCAAAAGGTTGATAAGACATTCTTAGCCAGTTTTCCTATTTACTTACTTCGAAGTCTTCCAACTATAAAATCGTTAGCAAAAGCAAAAAAAAAAAAAAAAAAAAAAGCAACAAATGAATGCAATTACCAAGCTCCTCTCAAGAGTTCTCCCTAGGTGAGCCAAATGTGTGAACTTCCATGTTGGAATACAAACAAACAAAGCCCAACCTAAATGAAGGAACCTCTATAATACTTGAGATGGAAGCTCAAAAACACTCATTAAATGCAAGGAGGCTTGAAAGTAACAATAGGAAAAGTCCCCAAACAATTAAGGAATGTATGTGAACTGATCATTGGAGTGATCTTTTCACCAGCTCTGTATCAATGGGAGGGGGGAGCTCCTGCAACTTTACAGACACTGTGTTTCTGCGACACATGCATGACACATCAACTGCATGGAAGATATGCTGGCGCGTAGAATGAGGGTTCCGCAGATCCTGAGTAAGGAAGTAATCACGCTTTAGAATCAAAGGGTTCTTTTCAACACACCTCCGTTGACTCCTACCTTTAACACAACACTCAACATTCCAGGAGAGGTTTCTTCCTTCCTCTCGATCCTTCCAACTTATAAGTGGAAGAATAAGAGAAAGGCCTTTTTTTTTCTTTTCTACTTTCACCCAAAGGTACCCTCTCAAATCCAAACAGAATGTGTGCACAAGTGTGTGTGTGCACGAGTGTGTGTGTGCACGAGTGTGTGTGTGTACGTGTGTCTATGTGTTTCCTCCCAACAAAGGGGGCAATGAGTCTTATCACTTTCAACTTACATTATTTGATAAACTATTTTTTAAAATATATTACTTGAGACAAAGAAAAATTTAATTGTTATTTTAAAAATCCAAAAATCTCCAAACATTAAATGTATTGACATAAAATTCAAACAACAAAATATGAAATCCAACCATAAATTACACTTTTAGAATGTTATTTTGACCAATACGACTGCTTCCTATCACCATGCGTTAGGCAGTACGAATTAGGAGCAAACTCTAATCCACACCTGAACCGGATCTCTATTCACCCCCACCTACTTTGATCTACTGCCTCAGTAGGTTTTAATTAGGAGACTAGAATTAAACACTTTGACCACAATGTACATTTAAGTGCACTCACAGGCTTCCTTTCAATAAAAATCTGACAGTGTCTTTAAAAATAGACTCTCTTTAGTCCAGATTATCACATATGCTTTTATATTTTGAGCCTACCTTTTATGAACCAAGATCAGCAGGAACTCATACTCAAATTAGAAACAAATTTCAAGGAACCAAATATGCAAAGTAAATAAGCATCAGAGATCAAAGAAGGAAAAAAAGAAAAAAAGAAAGAGAAGAGAAAATAATATATACACCTAGGTTTCCTTCTCTGGGCTAATAGAAAATAAAAATCCTAAAAAGTGTGACAAACTGAAAAAAAGCTCTTTTGATATTTGTACACACAATCCATAAATCTCTTAAAGCATGTCTCACAGCTAAAATAATGCAATTAACAGCTCTGCAGTAAGGTTAAGCTTTGGCAAGGCAACCTGGAAGACTTAAAGGTCTGAACATCACTTCTCAGGTGCTTTGTCTAGGATGCTATGCACAACACAAATATCATTCAACAAAGGAGCTGCTTACTAATTTTATATGCATTTCAAGACCCAAGTAATTACATATCCGATCAACAGTCACATCTTGAAACTATTTATTTTTGAAAAGAGAAACAGAGAGCTCTCAAAAAGAAAGCCACCCTGCATGCCCTCTACCCCCCCACCCCCCGCTTTTTTATGTGTAACTATCAATGTATATCAACTGAGCATGCAATCATATTTATTGTCACTTTCATTCATGTCATGCCCTTGCTTATATGGTTTAGATATGAATTATTGACTGTTACACTCCTTGTTGTAAAAAATAAATAAATAAAGAGGATGTCAGGTACTTTGCACTGCTCTAAAGCAAGCGAGTAAGTCAGAGGGCAGCAGAAGCTCCCGCTTTATATAACCAAGCCCTGTCCCTCATCTTTATGCTCTGGTTTCAGATTGCCTTCTCAAATCTTTCTTCTTACAAGGGAGAGATTTACCCACTTTGGAAAATTAAGGATTAAAATAAACAAACAAGAGGATCTTGCTAAATGTCCTTCCCAGAGCATCTGTTGTTTAAGAACACCTCTGATTGATGACTGCTATTTTTTAATTGTTGCTTTAAAATTTAAATGCCCTCCTGGGATGTGTTATAAGTGTGTTAGTCCATGATATGAGGTCTAGAAAGTAGAAAAACAACAGAGTGAGTGATCTAATGGCATTATACTCTCCTAAACCCAACGATTCTCCCTGCTATAAAATCACAGGCCACTCAAATACCGATAACTTAATGTTATATAGCGCTTTCCACAAAGGTATTTGACAACACTCTCTTTAGAGAACCTTTAGTCTGCTGTTTTCTTGTAATTACAAGAAAAAAAGGAAAGGAAACTGTAAACAGTTTAGGACCCCCACCCTTGCCCAATTCCAAAAAAATTAGGGTTTTAAATATAGGCCAAAATATATTTCTTCAGGAAATGAACTTTTACTTTCATATTTTTCCTCCAAAGACACACCATTCTATAAATTTCCCTTCAGAACATAGATTTTAGCCTGAGTTTCAAATAGGCTGGGAATAGAGTTAAGGAAAATAAACCAGTAATGCTTGATAATAACTATAAAAGAAACTTGACGCTTTCTTTAAAAGAAAGCAAGACTAGGACTTCCTATTGGAATATGCAGTCAATCTTGATAATATTTTCATTCTGAAATTATAATATTTAAATAACAGGTTCATGATTGCTGGTGAAGTGATTCAATTGGCCAAAGAAAATGCTAAAATGTTGGAATCTCATTCCTACCTGTTTTTTCTTTGATTTCACACAACACATTAAACAAGGCAGGCTTCATTCTGTGGCAGTTTAAAGCATGTTTTCTGCAAGAAAGAAACAACATGATAGCTTAGGTGGACTCTCAAGATCAAACTGCTGATAATGCACAGAGGAAAAAAAATCTGAACATTTAGCCAAAATTATATACCAAGCATAACTCTGTGGCATGCTTCAATTGTTTTTATGACTTAATATACAGAGTCCCGCCACAGAAAAAGAAATAATGTTAATTAGCTGGGAGAGAGTAGGGACTTAACTACAGAACAGAACTAACCTAAATTATGCCCATTGAAGGAGAGTTGTTTGTTTGGGTTTTTTTGGTCTTTTCTTGTAAAGTAGTTTAATCAAAGTAGAATTCTTAAACCAATAATTCTACCCAGGACAATGAATATAGCATAAAAACAAGGCAAGTTTTGGATAGTCTATGTAACGACCACAGCCTAGAAACTGTCTGCCTCTCGGTCTGTGTGTTTTCAAATTTAATTCATCCATGTGTTTGAATTCATTCTGCAGATGCCCCTGTATTCTCATAAACACAAGATGCTTGAAAGGTCTTCTGAGTAGAACTGTCAATTTATAAAATTTCAGTCCCCAAGTTAAAGAGTATGGAAATGCATTGCCAGGGGGCAAACATACCCATATGGGGAATAAATTCATTTCTCTGTGTTCACATTATGCGTCTTGTGCACACGCTGCTTATTTGCAGGTGTTGAAATTCAATTATTTACAATTAGGACCTTGCACCCATTGGGGAAAAAATAAATACAATTTTGCCTTTTAGATTAGTGATTTACCTGGTTCTTGTGTGTATGTGTGTGTGTGTGTTTGTATTCAGAATACACTTGAGAAACAAAACAATACCTTTCCTTCTATTTTATTATGGAATCACTTAGCAGAATGATATTGTTTTGGAAACAAAATACAGATCATATCAGCTATTAGTTAAGGGAATTCTGTTTAACTAAAATTAATGTGTAAAGATAAATGGAAAGTTCTGGCACTCAAAACACATGCAATTCTTTTTAATCCCTTTGAAAGTTAAAAAAGACACACATCCTCATGAAGAACAGAGATCAGAAACACGTTCTATATACTATACAGTAGGGGAGTAATATAATACAGGACTATTAAAATGAACACATGCATTATTGTATCTAGAATACTAATGGTTTACTTTATAAATAATAACTATGCATTATGAAGGTGTGCCTAAGAAAAGGAAAAAAGGACACAGTATCTGCTAAGTAGAGTTACATTGTTTAACCAAAAAGAAAGCTTAGGGTTGATTTAGTCAGTTCTCATGTGGGGTGGGGAAAAAAAACACATAAAAGTCTTTAATATATTAAAGAGCTTTCCTAGGTCTTTTAAAATACTTTTCATTAATTGTATTCTTATAATAGGCCCAAATGCAAACAAAAATTCTCACACAGCTTCATAAAAATATTGCATTTCCATGGCAGGCAAATAAAGCTATAGAAAAAGCACTGAAAATTTCCCCAACCCAAAATCGTATCTGCTCTCTCTCAGTATCTAGGCCATTAAAAGGGGGAACTCATCAAGCCAGGTTTGCCCTCAGTTTCACAAAAAAAGAGAGGGACTAAGCATCAAAAAAGTAGTGAGTATCTATTCTTACTGGCTCTTCCACTTCACAAACTTGTTATTAAACCAGTTACTGGTATGTCCGAGTGTATTTTTCTAGAAACAATGTAATGGAGAAATCTGTTCCAATTCAAGAGAATTGCCAGTGGAAAATCTTCCACTTATCATACCTATTAGTTTTTCTTCAGATAATAAAATGTGAGAAGAGCACCAATTAATTTTTAAAATTTTCCCCTATTTAAAAAAAAAATTAGAATAGTTCAAATCTTTGAACATTTCCAAGTTTTCAAGCACCCGTAAACCTTAGTACTTTTGAGTTTACATGTTGCATGTGCTTGCAGCTAAAATTAAGAGTGTAAGTCATAACATCCATGCTTTTAGCTGCTTCCTCTCATTTTCTCAACTCAAATTTTTATGTCCCTTAGACAAAAAATATACATCATGTCTTCTCCATATAACTAAGTCATTTGAGGTATAGGAATTGTGCATGTTAAGTTTAGAAGATTTTTAAAGCAAAAAAATAAATTTTAAAAGCTACTTCGGAGACTTAACAAAGCTGGGTAGTATAGATATATGTGGTCATTAGATTTTTTAAAATTCTTCCTTTCGAGTTCGGCCTTGGGCAAGCTGTTAGTGGGTTGTCACTTAGTCTATGTTTTATTTTGAAAGAGAATTTGCTGTAAAATCCCAGAGTAGAGAACTATATACCTGGCAGTGGATTCAGTTGAGAAGCTACACAGTTTATCATGTTTCCTTAATGAAAATCTTCATGTCCTATAGTATAGAAATACATAAAATTCTTGCATGCTTTCATTTCTAAGTGGTGTTGAAAGAAGTATGGGGGTAAAGAGCATGCTTGATTTTTGTCCCCTCACATACATAGCTGTCTGTGTCACGGAAGGTTTGTAAACTGATTCAAATTAGGAGACAATAAAGTTAAACTAAAAACCTGAGTCTCTTAAAACTAACAAATGTGCTTAAAAGCAAAATGACCTTTTCTTTCTATTAACTTAAAAAAAAAAAAAACACAGAATTAAGTGAATGCAAAATATTTTCTGGATAGCTGATAACTACTGACAAAGAAATACCCTGCTTTTTTTGTTGCTGTTGTTATGTTGCCTTTGGGGGAGGAGGAAGGGAAGGGGAAAAAAAGATAAATATGAATTTTGGACGGGCAAGTCAAAAAAGAAAATCAAACTTAGGTGAGGAAGTCAACTAAATTTGCAAATAAAGTGTTCTCCGGGACATTTTATTTTGTAATGCTACGGAGTCCCTCAACGAGAAGGCATGGAATGCTGTTCCAAACTTGACAATTCTGCTCTCTCTTATACTTTTTTAAAGCAGTAAAAAGTGCCGAGGGCCGCTTTTGGATCAGTTGGCAGTATTTTCGGCGTGCCTGTGTCTGTGTGGATACACACGAACACCTCTATATTCACACACACACACACTATATATATATGTGTATATATATACACACACACACACATACACAACAGCCACAGCACGGCATGGGCGATTACACTTTCGATAACAACACTCCTTCAAATTTTACTCCTCCGCCATGTAGTTGCTTGTCAAAAATGGGAAAAGAAATAACATTTGAAAAGAAAGCGCCGTGGTGATTCGGTTCCCATTGTTTCCCCCGGCGAGAGGGAGAAAAACAAAAAAAAAAAAAAAAACCCAAGAAAGGAAAAAGAAAAGCCTCCATCTCACCTGGCCTGCGCCTCATCCAAACTCTGGTCTGTGATGGTCATAATTTGCTGTAAAATGTCTCCAATGTCCTGCTTCCTCCCGCCCTCCCCCTCGGTCCCTCCGGCCCCATCCTGCAAGTGCTGGGACAGGCCGGGGTGTCCAGCCATCCCGACCCCAGCATGGGAATGCATCAGCCTGGGCTGCTCGTCCATCTCCGAAGGCTACGGCAGCCCCCGGCTCTTCCTCTTCTGCTCCTCGGCTCGGCTCCCGGGAAGCACCAAGGCTTTTTATCCTTCAAGCTTGTCTTCGAATCCTTTTCAGGATAAACAGGGAAGGGGGGGGAAGAAAAAAAAAAAAAAAAAAAGAAGACCAAAAGAAAAAAAAAAAAAAACCCTTTGCCTCTTTAGAGGATGGTGGGAGGATGGGGAGAGGGGAGGGGGCGGGGGCGTAAAGGGGTTGCGGGGTGAGGGTGGGGATAAGGGCTGGTGGGGAAGGGTGTTGACTCCAAAAAGCAAGAAAAATAAACCACCTTCCCACTTGGCGAAAAGAAATCAGAGCTGGCTTTTGGTTTTTCAGTCCGGTCTCCTTTGCAAGGCAGAAATGGGCTCCCGGCGCTTAAATCTGTGGCTTAATCCTTTTGCAAATATGCATTGATCGGGAGAAAGGAGAGGAAGGCAGGGGGATTGCAATGCAAACTTTCCCCCCCCACCCCCCGCTGCCCCCCACCCCCACTCCGGGCCAGAGCGATCTCAAAGGGGGTGGGCTGTTGCAAAAGCCAGATCTCCCCCAGCCGCGGCGGCAGGCGAAGCACAGGCTCTCTCCTCCTCCGTGTCTCTGCAAACTCCAGCAGCCCCGTCAGCCTCCTGCTTTTGTTTAGCTCAGGCTCAGGACTCCAGAAACATATACAGAAAAACCACAGCCTGAGAGGAGGAGGAGGACGAGAAGGAGGAGGAGGAGAAGGAGGAGGACGAGAAGGAGGAGAGGGGAGGGGGCAGAGGGAAGGGGAGGGGGCGGGGAAGCCGGGAGGCGGGGGAGAGGAGGAGGGAGGAGGGCGCCCGCGGGCCCGCCCCCCTTCCCTGATTGGCCATCAGAGAAAAGACGGGCCCCTCCTCCCCCTACTTCCCTCCCTGCGCCTCCTCTCCAGCCTCCTTCAGCTCCTCCTCGCCCGGCGCCCTGTCAATCAGAGTTCAGAGGTGGGCCGGGAAGGAGGCCGAGCTAGCGCCCAGTCTCCAGTCCTTAAAGGTGCAATGGTACCGGAGTTCCAGCTCCGTTGGAGTCAGTTCCCACTTTTCCTGCGGGGTCTCGCTTAGGTTGCGTCCTTGAGGAAAACGTGGCTCCGCTTAAATGCAAACGTAGAAAATTAACAGGAAAGAACTCAAACAGTGTAGGTCCTCCCTCCCACCCCTGGGTTTTCTTTTGCTGTCTGTAGCATTGCTATTTAAAACTTGATTCTTTCAAATGCTTGGACCTCAGGGAAACTGCTGAGAGCTAAAGTTTGTCAGCACGAAGTTAGGTATGAAGCACAATCGAGCCGTTCATATAATTAATAATGTTCTCTAATAAACGGCAGATGTAATAATAGATTTTTTTTTTTTTTAGGGAGCCAATTCTAGCACAGTAGAGTTAAAAAAGAACACTAAACTGTCGTTTTTGTTGCATAAAGACTAAATTATGAACTATGAAACTGAATAATGCTAAAGAAAAAAGATTAATAAATAAGTCCGCCAAAAGAAACTAATTCAACATTTCTCTCTCTTTCCTCTGGGGGAAATTAGTTATTTGGCTTAAATACCTAATAAAGAAATGCATTATCACAGGCTGGTTCTAGTTTTTAATATAGTCTAATAAGCATTATTAACTGGGGGAAGATACGAGCTGACGTTTATTGAATGCCTACTATGCACCAAGTAATTTACGTGAGTTATTTTATTTAATCCTCAAGACATCTCTATGAGTTATGGATTATAATTTCCATTTTACAGAAAGAAAATTTAGAAAGGTTAAATAACTTGTCCAAGATCCACAGTAATTAAGTGTCAAAGTTGGAATTCAAACCCAAGCCTGACTCCCCTCAAAGGCCTGGTGTTTCAACTGTACAACCTGCCTCAGTCTAACAGAAACGTGTGAATGGTGTAAAAATTAGTTACATACCCATTGCCTGTCTAGTTTAAAAAAAGACTTAAGGTGCTTAAAAGGATATATATTGAAACAAGATGACTCAGTTGAAAGTGGGTAGGAAAAAATAAAACAATAAACAAATAAAATGGAAATCAGGAAAAAAGCCAATAAGAAACTGCTAGCTAGAGTCCAATACCAGAGCTCAAAATGGACACAGATTTGCATCCAATCTTTTCATTAGGCAAGGCCAAGGGAAAATCTGACTGGGTACACAGTCACAATAGACATAAGATAAAATAGCAGGCCAATTACTTAGGGAAGCGCACGATATTTCGGACTATCAAAATTCTACTGTGTGGCCAGCCCTTTTCCTGGATGGCTGCACAGCCAAAGGAAATGCGTTGAACCACTGCAAACTATAGTGTAACCAATCTGCAAAATGGAAAGCCGCCTTGCCAGGTGCTTTGAGATCCTCAAATAAAATGTTATTCTTTTCATCAATCATTAGGCAAAACAAGTTTGGCAAGATAAGAAGCACTAATGAAAGCATTTCAAAGCAGTTCTTAACAAGCTACTTGGCACTTATTGGTATGAGGGCATGTAATAGAGAGTATTAATTGTAATTATGATGTTATATTACTTAATAACAATTATTTTCCTCACATATTCCAACTTGTAAAGTGTTTTTTTTAAATCAACACTAATCAAAAGTTGAGCCTAAAACTCTACGCTCAAATCACATATCGATCGCAGCGTGAATTAACATATCCCTTACAAGGATGAAGTTATCGCATCTTAAAGCATGCAGAGAAGTCAACCTGGAGCCTGTAAGAAATCAGTTTGTAAGCAACTAATTCTAACTACAAACCTACTAAAAGCTCTTCAAGCAAAGTATTGGAAATTGTACCATCAATACCAAAAGATACTATCAACACCCAAGTCTGTGGAAAAACTGTCTTCCATGAAACGAGTCCCTGGTGCCAAAAAGGTTGGGGACTACTGCTATATAAGATGAGAGGAGGGGGTAAGAAGGGGTAGCCCAGTTAGAGGAAACACAAGCAGTCTTTAGGGTGGACCTAAAGGATAAGTTGAATCTAGAGGGCAAAGTTAATGAATTTGACAGAAATACCGGTATCTCTTCAGGGAAATGAAAGTGAAATTAGGGAGGTATGATTGGGAAGACTTTGAACAGCAGCATCATTTGAAAGCGGAAGGTGAAATTAGGAAGATGGGGCTGGGCATGGTGGCTTACACCTACAATCCCAGAACTTTAGGAAGCCAAGGTGGGAGGATCACTTGAGGCCAAGAGTTTGAGGTTACAGTGAGCTATGACTGTGCTGCTGCACTCTTCTAGCATGGGCAACAGAGTGAGACCTCTAGCTTTAAAAAAAAAAAAAATGAATAAACCAAGGTCCCCCGAGGTTGAATTACTAGACAAAGTGTGATGTAAAAATTCTGATTTTGAATACATTACAGAGAATAAAAGAAGTCAAGAAGAGAAACTATCATAGATGAAATAAAATAAAAATCAGAATCTTCTATTTGCATTTAGAAAATTCTAAAAGTAGGTTCCGAGGAGAAACTTATATATGCAATTTCCATACCTTACAGGTTGTGACAAAGATGGATGATGCAGTGCTTTAATTGTAATAGATACTTAACAAATATGTGCTGAAAGAATTGATGATGATAGTAATCATGCTGTATTTTTTCAGAATAATCTGTGAATCATGTTTTAAGGACATGAGTCATTATCAAAGTTTGGCCAACTAGCAAAGTAGTTATCAGTCTGACCTCAGTCTTACATTTCCACAAAATCCTCTTACTGTGTTTACCTCTATGTTAAGATTTCGTTTACCCTGAGGATTCCCTTTCAATCTTCATTAGAAGCCCACTAGTACATATTCTCATCTTCACTACAGGACAAAGAGCACGTACAAGAAGAATGTGCAAGGAACCCGATCTATTCTCCAGAAAACAAAATGATTGCAAAGAGATGGATCTCTTGGCATGATCTCAGAAATAAATTCACGGCCGGGCGAGGTGGCTCAAGCCTGTAATCCTAGCTCTCTGGGAGGCCGAGGTGGGAGGATCGTTTGAGCTCAGGAGTTCGAGACCAGCCTGAGCAAGAGCGAGACCCCATCTCTACTATAAATAGAAAGAAATTAATTGGCCAACTAAAATATATATAGAAAAAATTAGCCGGACATGGTGGCGCATGTCTGTAGTCCCAGCTACTCAGGAGACTGAGGCAGCAGGATTGCTTGAGCCCAGGAGTTTGAGGTTGCTGTGAGCTAGGCTGACGCCACGGCACTCACTCTAGCCTGGGCAATAAAGTGAAACTCTGTCTCAAAAAAAAATAAAAATAAAAAATAAATTCACTACCACATGGCTTTGTGTCATCTGAGCAGACACTCATATATGTATATTTATGATCATATTTGAATTGGCCTCTAGGTTTTTGTAACTTCCCTATTTATGTGGGAAAAGACATTTTCCTCTGCTCAAGAGAATCAGAACCAGAGATATTAGGTCATTAAAAATGAAACGTCCGATTTCAAATCAAAAGTGTAGTTTATTATATCTCAAACACAATGTAGTACAATTAATCAAAGTTATATGCCTAAACTATCAACACAGTTTTGCCATCTTAGCAGTAGCTAGCTTATGACAGCAATGAAGAAGCCTGGAGAGCAAGTGGCAATGAAATCTCAAAAGGCAACAGCTTGTTGAGAATTGAATATTTTTCCTTGCAAGAAATTGTCGAAAGCCTGGAAGAAGTGGTAGTCAGTTGGTGCAAAGTCTGGTCAATAAAGTGGATGACAGAGAGTTTCCAATTCCAGCCTCTGTAGTTTGAGCAGCATTGTTTGTGCGACATGTGGTCAAGTGTTGTCTTACAAGAAGATTGTCCTGTCTCTATTGAACAATCTCGGCTGCTTAGCTGCAAGCATCCTCATCGTTTCATCCAACTGGTTGCAGTAGACATCCATTGTAATCAACTGACCAGGTTTCATGAAGCTGTAGTGTATAATACCAATGCTGGGCCACCAAACAGACACCATTAGCTTTTTTTTTTTTTATGAGTATTCGGTTTTGGACTGTGTTTCGCCACTTTATCCAACTATTGCGCCAAACACTTGCAATTGTCAAAAAGAATCCGTTTGTCTTCACACATAACAATACAGTATAGCAATGGTTCACCTTTATGTCGTGACAGCAAAGAAAGGCAAGCTTCAAGACAATGTCTCTTCTGACGGTCATTTAATTCATGCAGAACCCATCTATCTAGCTTCTTTACCTTGCCCATTTGTTTCAAATGGTCCAATATTGTTGGAATAGTAACACCGAACCTTGCTGCTAATTCACATACAGTTTGAGATGGATTCGCTTCCACTACAGCTTTCGGCTCATCATTATCCACCTCGGTCTCAGGTCACCCACATGGCTCATTTTCAAGATTAAAATCACCAAAACAGATCTTCTCAAACCATCAACATACTGTGCATTCATTAGCCACATCCTTCCCAGACATTTCATTGATATTTCTTAGCTGTCTGTGCTGCATTCCTTCCACGACAGAACTCATATTCAAAAGTAACATGGATTTTTGACTTATCAATGGTTTCACAAAAATTGCTCTAACAAATTTTTTGAAAGATAATCACAAGCCAAAACGTGCATTTGAAAGAATGAGGATCTACCTTCACAGTAAAAATAAGAAAAAGAAGTGTCAAAGTGAAATGTCAGAGATATCAGCTGTCAAACTTAGTACTTAAGGAAATCAGACATTCCGTACTTAATAACCTGGAGTATTATCTGAGGCAATTGCTGGCATCTATTCCTCTGCTGAAGGAGTCCTTTCTGTCTCTTTCATCTCTTCTCTGACCCTTTACTTTTTGCTTTTCTTAAACTTTTGCACTCACTGCTCTAAGCCCATTCCTCTTGCTCTTTTCTTCTGTCCAATCTTATCTGTCTTGCCCCCAGAGATCTTCCCCCTCCAAGCTCGGTCCTATCTCCTTGACCCATAGGGCAGGCCTTGCAGCAGTGCTGGGACCACCAGCCTGCATGGGACATTGAAGTTGTGCATGACAGCAGGGAGAGCCTAGAACAGGAATTCTTAACCCAGGGTCCGCTGAGCATCAGTTACGAACCTTTTTGGCACCAGGGACAGGTTTCGTGGAAAACAGATTTTCCACGGACCCGGGGTGGGGCGGGGCAGGGCCAGGCATGGGGGGAGGCTGAGCTCGGGCAGTGTTGCCAGAGATGGGGAGCAGTTGTAAATACAAACGAAGCTTTGTTTGCTTACCAGCCACTCACCTCCTGCTGTGTACCACCCTTCCTAAGTTTCACAGAAGACAACTTTCACACGCAGGCAGACGGAGGGGTGACTAAGTTCTACAGCCCAGTCCCTAACAGGCCTCGGACTGGGGGTTGAGGACTGTAGCATTAATGAGCTTCAGTTCTATTGATGTGGAAAATGTCAGGCACCAGACACAGCTGCTTGGCGCCTTCCCATAGCTCTGCATTTCTGCGGGGCCAGCACTGTGCTGTGCGTGGCCAGTTGGAGAGCACACTGCTGGGGCCAGGCCCCGTGGCAGAGAGTCCCCCCTCCTCCCCCGCCAGAATGCGGCCAGGCCCATGTGGGGCTGCCTGTTTCCCGCCTTGTTGCTTGTGTGATCCTGATTGGGTAATTTTTGAATCCCACTGTTTTTGATTGGATGTTAAAGCTTGGTGTTGATTGGATGTTAAAGCTGGCAGTTGACTGGATGCTTTCTGAGCCCTACCAAGGGTATAAAAGCAGAAGGAGAACAAGGAAAGGGGAGCAGAAGGGTTGGAAGGGTCAGAAGATCAGAAGACGGGAAGAGAGCTGTAACACTAGGTGTGCTGAGCCTGCTATAGAAGAATAAAGACTGTTCTCCAACTCTTCATGTGCTGCTCGGTTTTTTCCCCGGTCAAGAGCTGTAACGCTAACTGTACACACTGCCGCAACACTATCAACACCTGGAAATTATATACAAATTTGGTGGCGTATACTAATTTATTCTTAGAGCAGGGTCCATTATGTTTATCAGGATCTCAAGAGATTTCAAGACCCCAAAAAGGTAGCATCTATTATCCTTGGGTTATCAAATAAAGTAAATGTTTCAAATTTATCCTGCTGGTCTGAAAAAACTGGCTGGCTCTTGGCAGATGAGATTGTCTAGGAACTATCTGCTTCTATTTCCTAAACAGAGCAAGATCACAGTCTGTCAATATCTCCTTAGAACTGGCTATTGAATGACAGTCAATGTAATATCAATACCAGGGCTAAATAGCCAAGGGTACATATTCTTGAAAGCAAATCAAAAGGAAGAGGGTGGGTTGTACAGATGAACATTGACATTGTTATTTTGTTCCAAGCCCTGGGACTATGGGGGTGATAAGACAAACTGGTTTCCCTGATTTCATGAAGCTTGAATTAGAGAGTAGGAAATAAACAATAAGGAAGGAAAAAAATGTATAAGCCCAAAGACTCATAAATGGTATGAACAACATAAAATAGGGTAATGTATCATGGAATTGCTGGGGGCAACATCAGAGAGAGTGGTCAGGAAAGGACTTTCTTTTTTTATTTTTTGAGACAGAATCTCACTCTGTTGCCTGGGCTAGAGTGCCGTGGCATCAGCCTAGCTCACAGCAACCTCAAACTCCTGGGCTCAAGCGATCCTCCTGCCTCAGCCTCCCAAGTAGCTGGGACTACAGGCATGCGCCACCATGCCCGGCTAATTTTTTCTATATATTTTTAATTGTCCAGCTAATTTCTTTCTATTTTTTAGTAGAGACGGGGTCTCACTCTTGCTCAGGCTTGTCGTGAACTCCTGACCTCGAGCGATCCTCCCACCTTGGCCTCCCATAGAGCTAGGGCATTACAGGCATGAGCCAACCGGGCCAACCAAGAAAGGACTTTCTTAAAGACATTTGGGTTTAGTCTGGAGCCATGAGAAGCCAGATATGTACAGATCCTGGGAAAGAGCAGTTGGAAGAGAGAGGTCAGAAAGAAGGAACAAGATATGCAAGGGGCCTGTGCTTGGATAATTTGAAGTAAAGAAAGCCAGAAAGACTGTAGGATAATGAATAAGAACAAAAGCTTATAAAAATAAAATCAGAGTGGGAAGCAGAGAGCAGGTAACATATGAATTTTAGGCCATGGAAAGAAGTTTGGCTTTTATTTCAATTGCATTTGCAATCCCTGGAGGATGCTAAGCAGGAGAGTGACATCAAACATTGATTCAACACACATTTATTGACAACATAATATATGCCAGGCATTTTGCAGTCACTAGTGAATATGCCAGCGGTGGATGTGCCAGGCACGGTCTCTGCTCTCATGGAACTTACATTCTAGTGAAATAAATGCATGAATGCAGCAAGAAGCCAACAGCATGGGATAATAAGTTTTACAAAGACAATGAGGTACAAAAGTGTGATGGGCGGTGACCTGGGAGCTACTTTAAATCGAGTGGTCAGGAAGGACACACTGAGGAGGGACATGTAAGGTCAGAAGGGGTAGGCCACGTGAGGCCAGGCAGAAGAAACAGCCAATCCAATGGCTCTAAGTGAGGAATCAAAGTGCTTGATTCCGAATGCTTGAGGGATAAGAACTAAAGCCAGTGATGCAAGGTGGGGGGAGAGGGGTGCGGTACAAAGCTGCCATCAGTCAAAGAGATGGGGAAGTTTTAGATCAATGAGAAGGGAAAGCACTGGAGAGTTTTCAGCAGGAGAAATGACATCATCTGCCTTTTGTTCTAGAAGTATTATTTGCCTCATTGCAGAGAGTGGATTGCCTAGGTGGGACTGCGGATGAGAAGAATGCCAAAGGAACTATGGCAGTCACTTAGGCCAAAAATGATGGCACCTGGGACAAGGACAAAAGTACCAGACGCGGTACAAGATGGGTAGACGCACAACATTTTTTGGAGGTAAAATCAACGAGCCTTACTAGAGGCTGGGATGTGGACGGAGAAGAGGAAAAAGAATCAGAGCTCACTTCTGGATTTTGGCTTTACCAACTAAATATGTGGTATTGCCACTTGTTGAGATGGAGAAGGCATCCTCTGTGAGACAAATATTATCATTCCCATTTTGCAGATGAGGAAAGTAAGGTTCAGCAAATGCAATTCCAAAACATATGCTTTATCACCACACCTTTACCAGGTATAAGGGTTACCTAGATTTGGTTGATGATCATTTCGAAGAAATAAAATAAATAGCAAAATCAAGGAAGTAGTCTCACAGGGTATATATAGTATGTAGTGTACATGTGAGTGTCCGCGTGTGTGCCTATGTGTGTCTGTGTGTTCTAACAACGTTGCTGAGAAAGGTGTCAGAAAAAAACTATTTTGACTGGGTGCAGTGGCCCACGCCTGTAATCTATCACTTTGGGAGGCTGAGGCATGAGGATCATTTGAGGCCAGGAGTTCAAGACCAGCCTGGGAAACATAGTGAGACTCTATCTGTACAAAAAAATGTTTAAAAATTAGCTTGGCATTGTGACACACACCTGCAGTTCCAGCTACTTAGGAGGCTCAGGCAAGAGGATCACTTGAGCCCAGTAGTTTGAGGCTGCAGTAAGTTCTGATAATGCCACTGTACTCTAGCCTGGGCGACAGAACAAGACCCTTTCCTCCACCCCAGCCCCCAAAAGAAAAAACGCTATTTTATTGTTTTATCCCTTTATTTATCTTTCCCATATATGAGGGGAGTGTGTAGTGGGCAAATGAGGAGAAGACCCTGGACTTAAGACCAGCTTATGCTGGTGATACTAGACTGAACTCTGACAAACTGTGGTTGACAATGTAACAAAAAGTTTATTACCTATGGTCAGAGTGCAGAAAAGACTTTCAGTCACACAGCAATGACCTCTAGAGTCCTAGGCACAAACAGGAGATGAGCGACGGTTACAGTTAGGTTAATATCAGATCTTTTTTTGTTTTTTTGTTTTCTTGAGACAGAGTCTCACTCTGTTGCCCAGGCTAGTGCCATGGCATCAGCCTAGCTCACAGCAACCTCAAACTCCTGGGCTCAGGCGATCCTACTGCCTCAGCCTCCCAAATACCCAGGACTACAAGCATGCGCCACCATGCCTGGCTATTTATATATATATATATATATATATATATATATATATATATTTTAGTTGTCCAGATAACTTCTTTCTATTTTTACTAGAGATGAAGTCTCACTCTTGCTCAGGCTGGTCTTGAACTCCTGACCTTGAGTGATCCACCTGCCTTGGCCTCCCAGAGTGCTAGGATTTCAGGCTTGAGCCATTGCGCCTGGCTAATATCAGATCTTGATGAAGGTTAAGTATTTAGTATAGTGCCTGACGGAGAACAGATGTTCAATAAATTACTAATTTTCTGACTCTTACTATTATTCTTGGGTGTTTTCTCCCACAGATATATTATTTCCCTCTGTCCTTCCCTACCCTGGAGACCTCTAATAGAAGAATAGCAACAGGATTATACCTTTTCTCCAGGATTCCTAACTCTCACAGCCCTTCTAGGCAGTGATCTGCCTGCATAGTTGCTCTCTTCTAGCCTCCAAATCAAACTTCCTTTCAGCTGAGATTGTTACCATTGAGAGTTAACTACAGCAATTTGTCTCACAGTGTAAATGAAATATAAGTGTGAAACCCTGAGATAGTTGTAGAATCCCAAAAGGAGGCTTTGTTTTAGGGAATCCCAGTTGTCATTACACCAATTGCCCATTGCTGTGTGCCAAGCCATTCCAAAATTACTGGCTTCAAACCATAACCCTTCGTAATTGCTCACAACTCTATAGATCAGCTAGTTGGTTCTGCTGAACTGGGTCATGGTTAGCTGAAGTTAGCTGGGCTCATTAAGACAGCTGGAAGGCTGGCTGGGACCTGCCTGGTCCATGATGGCCTCACCTACATGTCTGACATTTGGCCGGCTATGCATAGCCTGGGCAGCAGCAGTGATTGGGTCTTGCATTTCTCATCATCCATCAGGCTAGCTTAGACTTGCTTACGTGGTAGAGACAGGGGTCTGAGAGAGAAGGCGGAAGTGCACAACATCTTCTGAGTCCTGAACTTGGAATTGACATACATTCCCAGCATTCTGTCAACCCAAGGGAGTCCCATGGCCAGACTAGATTCAAGGGTTGAAAAATTGCAATATCCCTTGATGGTAGCAGCTATGTAGTCACATTGCAAAGGAAGAGGTGAAGAATTGGGAACATTTTTGAAATTAAAAATCAGAATGGACCCTTGGCCTGCAGCACTCTGATTGTCCTCGCTTACCCTAAGTGTCCTTCACCCTTTCTCCAGTCAGTAGATGAAATTTAGCCTACCTCTGTTTGCTCTGGTACTACTAATCCAGGCTGCTCTGCTTTCCTAAGTCTAGCCTTTCTGCATTAGAATTGTCTTGGAGCCCTGAACACTTCTTTTCCTCTATTAAAGGGAGAAGTTGAAGTGTGGGTGGGGAAGGAGATATTAGAAAGGCACTTGTGGTTAACAGGTTGGACCTCTCCTCCCTTAGAATTTTTCAGCCTTCTTTTCCTCCATCTTTAGTATTTGTACATCAAAAAGACCAGTAGAAACTGTGGCCTATAAGAGAACATTCTACTTTCTACATTTAAAAGGAAAATGTGACTGGCAGGTGCAGCTGGTTGTATACCCCAAACAAACATTCTTCCTTACAAATCACAATTTATTTTAACAGCAAGGTACCAGCTCAATAACAATCTCCCAGGCTTCCCTACGTTTAGTTGTGGTCATGTGTTGTAGAACTGGGCAATGAGATCTAAGAGGAAATTTCTTGGTCGTGGGTTGAGCTTCTGGGAAAATTGTTTTTCCTCTTTTAGCGCTAGAAATAGATAGACTCAGCACGCTCATGCCTTTTTTCCTTTCCCTTCTTATTACTGCCTGGGACATAGACATAATATCTGGAAATAAAATAGTCATTTTCAGACCATGAGAATGAAAGGTGTCGTTATGGGTGGGAGAAGAGGAAACTAGAAATGGCCTGCCTGGATCTTCGATGATTTTTCCTTGAAAAACATACCAATCTGTGACCACCCACTTCTGGACTTCTTACTATCTGAGAAATTTAGTTGCATAATTACTGAAAAAACTGTGATGCTTTACTAACATATGTAGATAAATACTATTTTATTATATTTTTTATATTTTATATTTATTTTATTATATTTATTACATTTTTTAGAGATGAGGTCTTGCTCTGTCACCCAAGTTAGAGTGCCAGTGACCCAGTCATAGCTCACAGCAACCTCAAACTCCTGGACTCAATGATCCTCCCACCTTAGCCTCTCTAGTAGCTGGGACTACAAGCACGTGCCACCACACCTGGCCCAAACACTAGTTTAAGCAACATGACAAGTGAAGTTAATCACAAGAGTGCAAACTGATGTTAGCAATGTAAGTGACTCAGAGAAGAAATAAAGAAGTCATTTTCCTCCCAAGAACAAGCTATCAGCAAGAGTATGTCGCTTCTCCTTGGATCATCAACTCTAGTGGGACATAGGGTATGGGAATCAGGTAAAAGCAAAGCAAACCTTGCAGTAGCTCTGTGGTTGTATAAGAATATCTCCAGAGAAAGAAAGTATTGGTAAGCCATTCTATGTGTGTGCACCATATCAAAACTTTTCTCCAAATGTCACACTGAAAAGCCAGCCAACTGGAAGCTGCCTGAACTCATCATCCTCCTCCTGAACTTCCTCCTTGTGAGTTAAGGACATCTAAGTTAAGGGCATCACCATCTACCTGTTCTCCTTCAACCCCACAGCCCCTTGACCACCAAATCAAATCAAGAGCTCCTCTTTAACTCAGACCCTTCTGTCTGTGTGGATGGGGAAGACGGATGTGTAAAGATAATCGTCAATCACTGCTCAAGACGTCTTTGTCTCTCATCTGGACAGTTGCGTCACTTTCCCAGCCACCAGTGTGTCCCTATTCTCATCTTCAATCTAAAATACTGGCACAGTTGTATTCCTAAAAACCAAAATGTATCCGGTTGCTCCCTTGCTTTAGGGTATTTAGGAGCTTTGTGTTTGGATCATGCTCAAATGCCTTTGCACAGCATATGAGGACTTTCAGAACCTAGCTCCAGGCGGTGTCTCTGGCCTTATTTCTTATCACTGCCTCTACACGAACTTCTGCTTCCCAAGTGTGCTGTGCAGTTTCATAAATCTGTGAACCACTATGTGCTCCAGCAGAAGTAGTTTTCTGTCTTCATTCATTGACTAAATTGAGCTCAAATTCCTTTCTGACTTCCCCAGGAAAAATTAATTATTAATTCTCTCGGCCCCCCTACATACTGTTCACAGAGCTCTCTGTTTACGGGTATCTGCCTGTGGACTGTGAGTACCCTGAAGGGAGCTTCAGTGCCTGGCTTGTCAGGCACATGAAAACATCTTAGCATATCAAAGACAGAGAAAAGGATCGGGAGAGAATTCACATTGCAGGTTTTTTCTTTGTGTTTATTTCTTCTAATTAACATTAAGTCTGTGTCTTCATATATAAAGTGAATATTTTCAGACAATTATTTTTGGAAGAAGGGATTCGTGCTTCAGTAAGACTACAGAGACATCTAAAGTCCTTTCTAGCTCCAAAATTCTGTGCATCTTTTTTTCATTGCAGCATTGAGATATCATAAAATAAAAAATTATTAGAACTCAATTATACAACTAAATGTCTAAAGTCTTCCCTTTACTTTGAATTTATACGTAGATAAAAGTAAAGAAAAATCAATGAACTTTATATGCCTAAATTAGCACTTGGATTTCAACAAATTTCAAGGCAGCATAAAATAGTTTAATAGACTAACTAATGATGATAAAATGATGGAAAATTTTATGTTTCTCTTCATTGCATCAAGTTTTGTAAAGTCAATATCAAATATATAAGTTAAAGCGACTATCTTTTGTAAATCAATGTTAAGTACCTACATTAGCTGGGATTAAAGGATTATTTTATCTGACACTTTCCAAAATTATGATATAGCTGACAGCAAGACACTACTTATCAAATAGAGTAGAGAACAGTGAGAAGATATGACTTCTTAATTTTGCCCAGATTTAGTTCTTCCTGTCTGGATAAACTGGAAGTAGAGTATGGATGAGAGCTGTACCACATATACAATGGATGAGAGCTGTACCACATATACACATCACACATATGGCTTCCCAACACAAAGGTGATCCCTCTTTCATCCAGCGACAAAAAGCAGAAACTCACTTTCTACAATGGAGGCTTATTTATGAACAGAAGAACTGAAATGTGTTTCTTTTTTTCACTGTAAAACAAGACCCATCAAGCTCAATTCTCCAAAGCTCCAAAGAGAAAGCCACTTGTGACTCTGCAGACTAGCTTGTGTCAGACAAATACTCTTGACAATGACAACTAGAGAGGGTTAAATTAAAAAAAATAAAACTCTTTGAAGGCATTCGAGAATTGCTAAGTCAGCAAAGATCTAAGGCTCTAAGATCCAGGAGACAAGGAGAGTTCAGAGAACTAGCTTTCAGCCTGTTTTTTTTTTTCCCTTTTAGAAATTTGCTGATTTTTAAGTGGTTGTCAAGAGTCTGAAAAACTGAATAAATAGTCTCACAGTACTACTAGGGAGATTAACATTATACTTGAGGGCTCCTGAGGAGGAGGATTTCTTATAGACACCTCAATGTTTCATTAAGAATAGAGGAAAACCAAAAAATAGAATAGCCCTCACGAAGCTCTCTCTGAATCTCAGAAGTGATAACACTGATAAGCACTGGAAGTGATGTTTAGAAGTAGATAACATCAACCTGAATCTCAAATTATCCCTAGGATTTTTCATGTGCAAAATTCGTGATCATTAGAAAATTAGTACACATTCTAGCAAACAAGGCCAAATGAACAAAACCTAAGAGAAAAAAAATGTGCAGTAGTATCAGATTCACGCACAGGAGGTCCAGATATAAGAATAACTTATTACACATGGACTTTAAAATAACAGTGATCTATCTATATGGTCAAGAAAAACAGAAAAAAATATGGAGAATTTCAGCAGAGAATTGTAATCTATACACAAAATAAACAAACTGCAATTCTGGAATTGAACAATTTAATAACTAAAATTAAGAATGCCATAGACAAGTTTTTCAGCTGAAGGCTGAAGGAAAGATTAGTAAGCTTGGAGATAAGTCAATAGAAAATATATAGACCGAAGCATAGAAAAAAAAAAAAAGAGGATACAATTTAAAGAAAAGCCTACAAAATGAACAGGACACAGTGATAAGGTCTAATATACATGTAATTTGAGTCCTAAAGGAGAGGAGGAGAAATGAGAGCAAAGGCAGTATTTGAAAATAAATTGCCTGAAATTTTCCAAAGCTGATGAAAGGCATCAAGCCAAAAATCCAAGAATATCTATGAACTGGAAGCAGGATAAATGAAATGAAAGCCACACCTAGGCACACAATAATATACCTGCTGAAAACCAGTGGGAAAAAAAAGCTTAAGAGTCATCAGATAAAATACATATTAATACATTCCTTTCAACAATAAGACTGAAAGCTGACTTCTTAGTAGAAACATTTTAAGCCCAAGAAGGCTTTCTTGGAAATCACTGAAAGAAAATAAGGGCAAAATAGATATCTATACCTGAAAAAACAGCTTTCTGGTGATCTTAAGGCAAATAAAGTAGAGGATAATGTTATCTTATGCTACTCTTCAAGAATAGCATAAAAGATTTCAGCTCCTTGCAAGCGGAGACCATATCATGGCCTTCTTTGTATTCCCAGAGTATATCAGTACTTAAAAGACTTTTGTAGAACAATGAAGAATTTGGAGCAGTTAGCTCTTTCATTAGTTGTTCAACTCATAATACCTGGGAAAAACTGATGTCACTTCAATGCTTGAGTATAATAAAATGTTTTAATCTGGGCCCCACTACTTCTTTACTTAAACTCATTTTTTATTTTTACAGATGGGGAATCTCACCATGTTATTAAGGCTGACCTTGAACTCTTGGTTTCCTGTGATCCTCCCAACTTCAGCCTCCAGAGTAGCTGGGATTACAGGTTTACACCACCGCATGTGGCTCCCACTACTTTTTAATTGTGTTATAACAGAAAATTATCTAAACCCTTGTATTAGTTTCCAAGGGGTGCCATTGAACAAATTGCCACCAATTGGGTGGCTTGAAACAACAGAAATTTATTCCTTCAGTTCCGGAAGTTAGAAGTTTAAAATCAAGGTGTCTGCAAGGCAATGCTCCCTTTGAAGGCTCAAGGGAAGAACTTTCTTTGAGTCTCCGTAGATTCTGGAGGTTGCTGGCAATCCTTGACATAATTAGGCTTGTAGCTACATCCTTCCGATCTCTGCCTTCGTTTTCACATGGTCATCTTCACTCTGCTGTATCCTGTGTCTCCAAATCTCCTTCTGCAGTCATTGGATTTAAGATTTTAGTCCTGAGATCTAGGGCCCACCCTAATCCAGCATGACCTCATTTTAACATGTTTATATTCATGTAAGATGAATTTCCAAGTAAGATCACATTCAGGTTACTGGGGGAAAGGACTACAGCATATCTTTTTGAGGACACAGTTCAATGCACTGGACACCTGAACCTTAGTTTCCTCTTCTATAAAACAAATGTTATACAAGCACCACATGAACTCACCAGCAAGTTAGTATTAACGGATCAACACCTAAGTGGACATATAGGAGTAACATTTATCGGGTGTCGGGAGGGTGGGATGGGTATGTACAACCACAGTGAGTAAGATGTGCAACGTTTGGGGGATGGACACGCTTGAAGCTCTTACTCGAGGAGGGAGGGGGGTATGGGCAATATATGTAACCTTAACACTTGTACCCCCCATGATACACTAAAATAAAAATTAAAATTAAAAAATTAAAAAAATAAATTAAAAAAAAAGAAATGTTATAATACCAACCTTCAAGAGTTGTTATGAGCAATAATTAAGTAATGCATAGGACCCACAATAAATGGATAATATATTTTCAAGGCAGGTTTGGAAAAAAATGTATAAATATATATTGATAGAGTCAAGAAGGAGTGCTTGGATCATTGAAAAATCCTACTAACTTTATTTTATACTCAGGTTCTGCCAAGGAGGAAACTTCATTTTTCTTCAAGAAACTATAATATTTAGTATAATAGCAAATGGATCACTAAGAAAATGCAAGAACCAAGTAGACAAAATTGAATTAGTTTTTTCAACTTTTTTTCCTTCATGTCAAGGTTTGGTATGTTCCTATTTGATTCTATTTCTATTTCTGCCATCAGCAAGATATGCTGACATTGGCTATGTTGCTTAATTTATCTTTGCCTTTGTTTCTCCATTTTTAAAACAAGAGATTCAGATCCTGTTTCAATTAGAAGGCAAATGAAAGAAAATCCAACTCAGAGTGGCTTAAATAAATAGAGGCTGTATTTTTCTTATATAACAATGAAACCAAAGAAAGGCAGTTGCTGGCTTTGAGTCAGATGCCCTTAGACGCTGGGGCCCTTCTGCATTTCTGCTCAATAAGCCATTGCATTTGGGCTCTTACTGTCATGGTAACAAGACAGATGCTAGAGATCCAGGCATTATATCCCTGTTTAAGGTAGAAAGAAAGGTAGAATCAGTTTCCTTACCAAAAAAAAAAAAAAAAAATACATTCTTCCTCTCTGTGTGTATATATTACATTGATCCACTATAGGTAATCTAGTTTTTCTTTGTATAGTTTTTTTTTTTTTTTTGAGACAGAGTCTCACTTTATAGCCCAGGCTAGAGTGAGTGCCGTGGCGTCAGCCTAGCTCACAGCAACCTCAAACTCCTGGGCTCAAGCAATCCTGCTGCCTCGGCCTCCCAAGTAGCTGGGACTGCAGGCATGTGCCACCATGCCCGGCTAATTTTTTCTATATATATTAGTTGGCCAATTAATTTCTTTCTATTTATAGTAGAGATGGGGTCTCACTCTTGCTCAGGCTGGTCTCGAACTCCTGAGCTCAAACGATCCTCCCACCTCGGCCTACCAGAGAGCTAGGATTACAGGCATGAGCCACTGCGCCCGGCCTCTTTGTATACTTTTAAAATTTATTTTTGGAGTTTTCAGTTTCATTAAAATGCATGTTAGTGTAGTTTTCTTATTGTTTGTCCTGTTTAATCCTATATTAGTGGATTCATGTCTGTTATCATGTCTGCAAATAATCTCTTCATATATTAACCTACTTCATTTTATCGATAATCCCTTTCTTGGCCTCTGATGAGATATATGCTGTATTTGTCATTCTATTTTCTATTTTGTTTAACCAATTCTTTATATTTTCTATCTCTTTGTGTCTTGTTACATTTAAAATTATTTGCAGCACAATTATTTTCCACTTTAATAATTCTCTCTTCAGCTGTATCTAATTAGTGATTTAATCTATTCATTATATTCTTAATGTTAAACCATTATTTTTTTATTTCTCAAAAAACTATTTGACTCTTATTTAAAAGTACCTAAATATTTTTGAAGCTTTTTGTTTTACTCCTTTTATTTTTAAATTCCTCTTTGCCTCTTTTACTTTAAATTTTATATATTATATATAATAATATATAAAATTTAATAAATTTTAATAAATTTGCATATTTTAAATAAATTTACATATTTTTAAAATATATTTTTATAAAATTATATAAAATACATGGTCATGTATTGCTTAAGACAAGGATACATTCTGAGAAATATGTCAAGTGATTTCATTGCTGTGCAAACATCACAGAGGGTACTTACACAAACCTAGATGTTATAGCCTACTACACTCCTATGCTATGTGGTATAGCCTATTGCTTTTAGCCTATTGGTACAAACCTGTACAACATGTTACTGGACTCAATACTATAGGTAATTGTAACACAATTGTAAGTATCTAAACATATATAAACATAGAAAAATTATAGAAAAGATATGATATAAAGGATAAAAAATGGTACATCTGTACAAAGCACTTAGCATGAATGGAGCTTGCAGGACTGGCAGTTGCTCTGGGTAAGTCTGTCTGAGTGCTGAATGAAGGTGAAGGCCTAGGACATTACTGTACACTACTGTAGACTTTATACACACTATACACTTAGGCTATACTAAATTTATTTTTATTATTTATTTATTTAGTTTTTTGAGACAGAGTCTCACTCTGTCATCCAGGCTAGAGTGCTGTGGCGTCAGCCTAGCTCACAGCAACTTCAAACTCCTGGGCTCAAGCAATCCTCCTGCCTTAGCCTCCCGAGTAGCTGGGACTACAGGCATGTGCCACCATGGCTGGCTAATTTTTTCTATTTTTGGTAGAGACGGGGTCTCAGTCTTGCTCAGCCTGGTCTCAAACTCCTGAGCTCAAACAATCCACCTGCCTCGGCCTCCCAGGGTGTTAGGATTACCGGCATAAGCCACATCGCCCAGCTGAATTCATTTTTAAAAATTCTTCATTCAACAATAAATTAACCTTCACTTACTGTAGCTTTTTTGCTTTATAAACTTAAATTTCTTTAATTTTTGACTCTTTTGTAATAACATTGTACAGTTATATAAAAATATTTTCTTTCTATATATCCTTATTCTGTAAGCCTTTTCCTATTTTTAATTTATTTTTAATTTTTAAAGTTTTTTGTTAAAAAATAAGACACAAGCATACACATTAGCCTAGGCCTATATAGTGTGTGGACTGTCAATATCACTGTCTTCCTGTTCCATATCTTGTCCCACTGGAAGGTCTTCAGGGGCAGTAACATGCCTGGAGCTGTCATCTCCTATGACAATAATGCCTTCTTCTGGAACACCTCCTGAAGGACATGCCTGAGGCTGTTTTACAGCTAATTTTTTTTTTTATAATTATGGGTAGACTCTGGGAT
>VSMD01132091.1:0-57641 GCA_008750895.1 Mirza zaza
CATTTGACCCAGCAATCCCATTACTGGGCATCTACCCAAAAGATCCAATGACACTCTATAAAAACAACACCTGCACTCGAATGTTTATAGCAGCACAATTCATAATCGCAAGGCTGTGGAAACAGCCCAAATGCCCATCAATCCAAGAATGGATTAATAAAATGTGGTATATGTATACCATGGAGTACTATTCAGCTCTAAGAAACAACGGTGATATAGCACATCTTTTATTTTCCTGGTTAGAGCTGGAACCCATACTACTAAGTGAAGTATCCCAAGAATGGAAAAACAAGCACCACATATATTCACCAGCAAACTGGTATTATCTGAGCAGCACCTAAGTGGACACATAGGTACTACAGTAATAGGATATTGGGCAGCGGGGGAGGGGCAGGAGGCTGAGTATATACATACATAATGAGTGAGATGTGCACCATCTGGGGGATGGTCATGCTGGAAACTCAGACTTGTGGGGGGAGAGGGGGAAGGGCATTTATTGAAACCTTAAAATCTGTACCCACATAATATGCTGAAATTAAAAAATAAATAAATAAAAATAAAAACGTCAGAAAAAAAATGATACAAGCCATTTATGAGAAACCCACAGCCAACATTATATTAAATGGGGGAAAATTGAAAGCATTTTGACTTAGAACTGGAACCAAGTAAGGTTGCCCACTATCATCATTTTTATTCAATGTAGTGCTGGAAGTCTTAGCAAGGGCAACCAGACAAGAGAAGGAAATCAAGGGTATCCAAATGGGGAAAGAAGAAGTCAAACTATCACTCTTTGTTGATAATATGATCTTATATCTAGAAAATCCCAAGGATTCTGTCAAGAGAAATCTGAATTGATATACAAATTCAGGAAAGTCACAGGTTACAAATTCAGTGTACACAAATCAGTAGCACTCATATATGCCAACAACAGTCAAGCAGAGAATCAAATCAAACATTCAATACCTTTCAAAATAGCAACAACTAAAATAAAATACTGAGCAATATATTTAATTGAGAAAGTGTAAGACCTCTACAGGAAGAACTATGAAACATTGAAGAAGGAAACTGCAGAGGACAGTATCTGATGGAAAAGCATATCATAACTCATGGATCAGCAGAATCAACATTGCTAAAATGTCTCTATTACCCAAAGTGATCTACAAATTCAATGCAATTCCCATTGAAATACAAACATCATTTTTTGCAGAACAAGGAAAAATAGTTCTTCGCTTTGTATGGAACCAGAAAAGACTCTGAATAGCCAAAGCAACCTTAAGCAACAGGAAAAAATCAGGAAGCATCACTTTACCAGATTTCAAGCCACACTATAAGGTTATAGTAACCAAAACAGCATGGCATAAATAGGACATAGACCTATGAATCAGAACAGAGAACCCACATATAAAGCCAGCCTCATGTTGCTAGATGATCTTTGACAAAGCAGACAAAAACATACACTTGGAAAGTATCACTATTCAAAAATTTGTGCTTATATAATTGGATAGCCACATGTAGAAGTCTGAAACAGGACCAATACATCTCACCACTCACAAAAATTAATTCATAATGGATAACAGAGATAAACTTAAGATATGAAACTATAAGACTTCTAGAAGAAAATCTTGGAAAAATTCTTCTAGATATTGGCCTAGGCAATGAATTCATGAAGAAGACCTGAAAAGTAATCATACAACAACAAAAATTAACAAATGGAACTTGATTAAATTGAAAGTCTTCTATATTGCCACGGAAATAATCAATGGAGTGAATAGACAACCTACAGAATGGGAGAAAATATTTCCATGGTATAAATCTGAGAAAGGGTGAATAACCATAATCTAAAAAGAACTCAAAAAAAAAAATCAGCAAGAAAAAATCAAACAACCCCATAAAAAATGTGGGGAAAAAACATGAACAGAAAAGCTTTTCAAAAGAAAATAGATGAATGGCTGACAAACATAAGAAATGCTCAAAGTCTCTAATCATCAGGGAAATGCAAATCATAAACACAATGATATATCACCTAACTCCAGTGAGAGTGGCTTTTATCAAAAAGTCTCAGAGCAACAGATGCTGGCATGGATGTGGAGAGAAGGGTACACTTATACACTCTTTTTCAAACTGCAAACTAGTATAACCTCTATGGAAAATACTATGGAGATATCTCAAAGACCTAGCACTTGGTCCAGCAATCCCATTACTTGATATTTACTGAAAGAAAAAAAATCATTTTATCAAAAAGACATTTGAACCAGAATGTTTAATAGTGCAATTGACAATTGTAAACATGTGGAATCAACCTAAGTGACTAGCAATACATGATTGGATTAATAAAATGTGGTATATCTATACCATGGAGTACTACTCAGCCATAAAAAATGGTGAACTAATACTTTTTGTAACAACCTGGATGTAACCAGAGACCATTTTTCCAAGTGAAACATTGCAATAATGGAAAAACAAATACGATTAGTACTCACTATTAAACTGTAACTAATTGATTAACACCCAAGTGTACATATAGTAGTAAATCTCAATGGAAACCAAGCAGGTTGGAGGCGGGAGAATGGGAAAGGTAAATTTATACCTAATGGGTATCATGCATGTTAACTTGATTATGGGTACCATATATCTTTGGCTCAAACTGCACAAAAGCAAATCATGCAACCAAAACATTTATATCCCCATAATATTCTGAAATTTAAAACAAATTAAATTTTTTAAAATAAAAATGATTACAATAAAAATCTAAAAATACCCCAAAAGTTGAATAATCCACTTCTCCAAAAAAAGACATACAAATGGCCAAGTAGTATTTGAAAAATGCTAAATGTCACTAAACATCAGAGAAATGCAAATCAAAACTACAATGAGATATCATCTCACATTTTTTAGTATGACTATTATCATAAGGTCAGGATTTAATAAGAATTGGCAAGGATACAGAGAAAAGAGAATTCTTTTTTAAAATTATTTCAAAATATTACAGGGGCACAGACGTTTTTGTTTACATGGATCGCTTTTGTTGTGCTTGAGTTGGGGTTATAAGCATGTCCATCACCGAGATATTGTTCATTGTACCTGTTAGGTAGGTTTTTGCCCATCCCCTCCTTCCCCCTCCCCCTTACTTGATTTCCAATGAGTTTTAATTCTTGTACACTGTTGGTAAGAATATTATTTGATGCAGTCATTATGGAAAACTATATAGAAGCTCCTCAAAAATTAAAAATAGAATTACCATATGATACAGTCATTCAATTTTGGCTTATGTATCCAAAGAAAATGAAATGAATATCTCCAATAAATACCTGCACTCTCATGTTCATTGCAGCATTATCATAATCACCAAGATATGGAATCAACTTAAGTGTCCATAGATACATTAATAGATAAATAAAATATATCTTATTTTATGTTTGTTGAATTTGCAACCCTAATATTGGTACAAATTTTCTAGAAAACAGTTGGCTATGACTTAATTATTTTCTTTATACGGAACTATTCTAAGGAAATAATATAAAAAATGCATACAAAGATTGCGTTTATACAGAAATTTCCAACTTGTGTACTGAATATTTATTACATACATATTTTAGGGCAGGGAAGAATACAATAAGATTCTTACTTCATGGAACTGACATTCTCATAGAGGATAAAAAATGTTAATACATCATAAATAAATGAATAAATAAGAAAGTATCTGTTCTATGATAAAAAAAAAAAAACAGATAATGCAATGGAGAGACTCAGGAGATACTTTTTATTGGGGGCTAAGGGAAAGCCTAAGTAGAGAAGTAATATACCATCTAAGAAATGAATAAAAAGTAGGAGCCAGCAATGGAAAAGGGAGATATGTACCATATATAGGAAGTGGACATAAAGGTTATATAATTTGGCATATGACGGCAATAGCAAGAAAAGGAAAAATGGCAGTGAGACTGTATTCAATAAATGCAAGGAGAGTTGTATGAGATGATGCCACAGAGATATACACAGCCTAATTCAGCATCCAAAAGGCCAAGGTTGAAGCTCTTACTTGACGGGGAGGGAGGTATGGGCAATATAAGTAACCTTAACACTTGTACCCCCATAATACACTAATATAAAAAAAAATTAAAAAAATAAACACTCACTTATTAGATATCTATTTGTATCCTGCATATCATAAAGATATGTTTTTCAATAAAATAAAGTCTGAAGGAAGAAAAAACAAACAAACAAACAAAAGGCCAAGGTAATGAATTTAGATTTTGTAGCAAAAATAACATGACACAAATAGAATGGGTTATACAGATAAGTGAAGAAAATTGTGTTTTATAAAAAAAAATTCTAGTAAGTTGTTTGTAAGCATCAACTAGGTGAGCATTTAGAGTGGTAGGGGAGATGAAGAGGATTACATGGATTAGGAACAGGATGAGTTCGTGCTAATGGGATTTTGTGGAATGTTGTCTGGCTGGATTAAGATAAAGGAATCAACCGTACCTGATAAATTTTTAGTTTAATCAACTGATAGCTGATGGTAGCATTACTGAGATGTGCATAAGCAAAGCAGTTAGTGGACTGAGAATTTAAATGGGGCAAGTTAACCTTGAGATATTTATTAGAAATTCAAAATGAGAGATAGCAGCTGGCTATGAATTTGGAGTTCAAAGGAGAGACCAGGACTGGAGGTATAATTAGCATTTAGGTATTTAAAGCCATGGCAATGGATGAGATTTTCTAGAAAAGTCAATAAATAGAGAAAACAATGGTAACATCTCTGAGTCCTGAACAAGCAGAGATCTAGAGGAATAACCAGGAAAGAGACTGAGGGGGAGCAGTCAGTGAGTCAGGAGAAAATCCAAAACTATACAATATACAAGAGTATAGAATAATATTTGTGAACAGAAAATGGGATTTTTCAACCTGACAGAATAAGCCTAGAGATGAGGTCATCTGAAAGCTGAGAAAGAATCACTGCATATGGTAACATGATGGCCATTGGAGACTGGCTAAGAGTAGATTCAGGAGCAGAAGTCTGGCTGAAATTGATGAGAAACAAAGGTAAGGAAGTGAATGTGAAGCTACTGACAACCTTTATAAGAAGCTATGCTGTAAAAGAGAGGAAAGAAATGTGGTTATATTTTATAATAAGCAGGATTTTTTAATAAGTGGAAGAACCTAAAGAGTGTTTTATGCTGATGAATATAATAAAATAGAAAGGGAAAGATTGTTGACATAGAAGAGAGAGAAATTTCAGAAACAATGACCTTGAAAGATGAGACAGGGCTGAGGAGGATCTGTAGCACAAGTGGAAGACTGACCTTTATTTGACAACAGTAGATAGGTGTTTCCCTAATTTATCAATGATCTGATAATAGCAAGGGTGGGAGTAGACAGAAAGTTTGAAATCACATAAGGTAGTGCTTAATACTTTGAAACATGGATTCAACTTCAAAATTCAAGAACTCAGATGTGAATTCATATTATGTACTATAATGCAGCCATTAAATATGAATCTTCTAATGAAATAGCAAAAAAAATCAAAAAGTCAATTTGAGAAAAATGAAAACTGTGTATATATAGTATGATATTAAGTATGTAAGGAATGTATAAAACTAGAAATATGTATTCCAAAATACTAACAGTGGTTAAATATGAGTTTTGTTATAACTAGGGTTATTTCATACTTTATATTTGTCTATAATCGGATAAATAATTTTAAAGATATTTCATAATAACTGATTAATATAATATTAAGATGACCAGCCTGAGCAAGAGCAACACCCTGTCTCTACTAAAAATAGAAAATATTAGCTGCGCATGGTGGCACATGCCTGTAGTCCCAGCTACTCAGGAGGCTGAGGCAGGGGGGAAGATCACTGGAGCTCAGGAGTTTGAGATCGCTGTGAGCTAGGCTGACACCATGGCACTCTAGCCTGGGCAACAGAGTGAGACTCTCTCTCTCTCTCTCTCTCTCTCTCTCTATATATATATATATATATATACATATACACACACACACACATATATGTATATAAAATATTATCTCACTTCACAAATTCCTGCATAAGAGCAGTATAATTTTAACATATATAAGTACTCTTTTTAGAGAATTCAGATGGAAGGCCAAGCATTAAATGAATGGTACACATTAAGGACTACTTCTATTTGAGAAACTCCTAAAGAAAAACTCCATAGAAGAAAAACAACCTGCATCCGGAATTTTAGAATGAGACATTAGTCTTGATGTATTTTTTTATCATAAGAAGAGGAAGTATAAGAATTGGTAGTATGCAAAAAAGGACCAGAAGAAGATGGTATAGACATAAATATATGTAAAAGAAGCACTTTAATCTTCACAAGGGGAATAATAGAGGAGATGCTGAGAAGGGAACTTGATTTGCTTGAGATTCGACATTCTGCAGCTGTATTTCAATCATTTTCATATTTTGCCACATGGTCTCATTTCTATAGCTCTTAATTCAGAGAAGACATATCTTCAGGTTTAATGATTTTTAAAAAATTATAGGTCTCCTCACTGAACATTTTATTATGTTATTAAAATATATACTTTTCAATTATTAGTTAGAAGTTTGCCTTTACTGTACTAAATGGTAAAAGTGGCCACTTTCTTTCCAGTACATTAATCTGACAAAAATCTTTAAAAACTGAATATATGATACATCTTTGCTAGAGACTTTTAAGTAAGTTTTTTGTTATTATTTTTTAATTACAATTGAAGATCTATCATAGAGCATGTGATACTCTCTGGGATTTTCTTCTTAGTTCATTTCACTAAATAGATTGTAAGACCCTGGAGGATTGAAGCTCTACTTTTTCTAGGTTTGTATTCCCAGAATGTAGTATGGTGCCTGGAATATATGTCCAATATAAGTGCCCAATATGTTTATATGTTTGCTAAAAAAGAAAAAGAAGATAGGAAGGAGGGAGGGGAAAAGAGTATATTCTCCAGAAATCCTATAATCTTAAAAGGTACTATTTTTTGTTTTTCCATTTTTTTAATTTCAAAGTATTACAGGACTACAAATGTTTTTGATTACAAGGATCACTTTTGTAATGCTTGAGTCAAGGTTGTAAATGTCCTCATCACCCACATAGTGTTCATTGTACCTGGTTGGTAGTTTTTCACCCAGCCCCTTCTCCTCGCTCCCCTCTGATTGATTTAGAAAGGGAATATAGGGGAAGGAGAGAGGAGTAAAGAGTGTATCCTCCAGAAAGCCTATAATCTCAAAGGGTGCTAAGTATTTTTTAAAATGTAATGTGTCTTTTCATGGCTTCTAGAGAGATCATTCTCTAAAACAGAGTTGGAATTTCATGCAGTGATCACATTCACTGGCCATGTTTGAGGATTTGAGAGGCCATCAGTCTTTAAGGTTGATCTGGAACATTTCACTAAAAACAAGCTGTTCTGAAAATTACAAATGAAGAAAGAAATTCTCTGTGCTATCCTAAGGGAGACTTATTTCTAATCGATTGAACATGCCTTAATGCATTCTTGTCTTTGTAGGAGTATTAAGACAATGACTCATCTTGTAGTAACATAATAGATAGCATCAGTTGTGAACACAGAACAAACTTCCACTTGTAAACGTCATGAATATATCCAAAGCAGCCATTGTACCATAATTTAAAGATACTTATCTCATAGTAACAACGTTCATGTTGTAGAATTTCCACAATCAAAATGGGGTGGGGAGCTTAATTCAGAATTTAAGCACTTAAGTATATTTTTTTCCCTATCGCTCACACAGGATGTTGCAATAGGTAGTGTAGTTTAGAATGAAAAATCAGTGAAACAGACCATGGGAATTGAGAGGAGAGTGCAATTATCTGCCCATTAAGATATATTTATCTTTTACATGGGGAATCAATAAATTGCCTGAATATTTTAACAAAACTATTTTTAAAACCATGATTTGAGTATGTTACCTAAGTTAAGGAAGCTGAGTAGTATCATTAATTTTGCCTTTGCTGTCTAAGATGTAAAAAAAGTTGTTTTCCTTCTTCCATTTAGATATACAACCTTTAGTAAAATCTGTTCTAAATAAAATAAATAATTTTTAAGGCATGTACTTATCATGCATAGCATGATATTTTTAAGTATATATACATTGTGGAATAGTTAATTCTAGCAAATATACAAATATATTACCTCACATAATTATCATTTTTGTGGTGAGAACATTTAATATTCACTATCCATGCATTTTCAAGAATACAATATAGCATGATTCACTGTAATCACCAGGCTGCATAATAGATCACTAGAACATATTCCTCCTATCTGAGTATAACTATATAACTTTTGGCCAACATTGCCTCATCTGCACCTTCCACCCAACCACTCCAGACTCTGATAACCACCATTCAATTTTCTACTTCTATGAGATCAACTTTTTAGATTTCACATAGGAGTCAGATCATGCAGTAGTTGTCTTTCTGTGCTTGGCTTATTTCACTTAATATAATGCCCTCCAGGTTCATCCATGCTGTCACAAATGACAGGATTTAGTTCTTTTTTACAACTGAATAGTATTCCACTGTGTATACATATCAAATTTCCTTATCCATTCATCCACTGATGGACAGTTAGGTTGATTCCATATCTTGGCTATTGTAAATAATACTGCAATAAACATGGCAGTACAGATATATCTTTGACATGCTAATTTCATTTCCTTTGTTTATAAATCCAGTAGTAAGCTTGCTGGATCATATGATAGTTCTATTTTTAATATTTTCAGGAGCCTCCATACTGTTGTCTATAATGGTTGTACTAATCTACATCCCCACTGACAGTGTTTGTTCCTTTTTCTCCACATCCTCACCAAAACTTATTTTGTTTTGTATTTTTGAAAACAGCCATTCTAACAGGAGTGAGGTGATATCTCATTGTGGTTTTGACTTGCATATCCCTGATGATTGGTGATGTTGAGCATTTTTTAATATACCTGTTGGCCACTAATATGTCTTCTTTTGAGAAATGTCAATTCAGATATTTTTCCCATTTTAATTGGCTTATATGTTTTCTTGCAATTGAGTTGTTTGAGTTTCTTACATGTTTTGGATATTAAGCCATTATCAAACGTATAGCTTGTAAATATTAATGTTTTTCTCCCATTCTGTAGGTTATCTCTTCACTCTGTTGCTTATTTTCTTTGCTGTATAGAAGCTATGTTGTTTGATGTAATCCCGTGTATTTTTTTTGCTTTTCTTGCCTATATCTTTAGAGTCATATCCAAAAAAAAAAAAAAAACAAAAAAAAATCATTGGCCAAACTAATGTCATGGAGCTTTTTCCGTTTTCTTCTAGTAATTTCATAATTGTGGGTCTTACATTTAAGTCTTCAATCCATTTTGAATTGATTCTTGTGTATGTTGAGAGATAAGGGTCTAATTTCATTCTCTTGTATGTGGATATCCATTTTTTTCAATACTATTTATTGCACAAACTATGCTTTACCCATTATCTGTTCTTGGCACCTTTATCGAAAATCAGTTGTCTGTAAATGTGTAGATTTATTTCTACGTTCTCTACTCTGTTCCACTGGTATATGTATCTGTTTTTATGTCAGCACCATGCTGTTTGGTTGCTACAGCTTTATAGTACATTTTGAAGTCAGATAGTGTGACACTTCCAGCTTTGTTCTTTTAGCTCAAGAATTGCTTTGGCAATTCAATGCCTTTTGTGGTTTCAGATGAATTTTAGGATTTTTTTTTCTATTTCTGTGAAGAATGTCACTGGTATTTTGATAGGGATTGCATTCAATCTGTAGGTTGCTTTTAAAATAAATCTATTTAAAAAGAAAATAAAAAGGTCTAAAAATCATATATACTAAATAAATATTTGTTTCAATTAGTTATAATAAAAATCCAAAATAATCAATAAAATGATCATAATATTTATTATATAATTCTTCCTAGTTTGCCAACATTTTTTACATAAGACATGATTTCCAAACTAAAAGGAATATATAATTATTTCATGTGGCATATTTTATTAATTCATTTTCCATAAATTAATTGAGAGTTGAGGCCATACCAGAATCTGTGCAAGGTGCCAGAGATGCCCAGCCTTTTCCATATAGAGATTTTAGTTTAGTGTGTTAGAAGAAATAGCAGTTAAGCACCTTATGGGGAATAAATGTAAAGTAATATATATGGCAAGTAAATAATAAAAGGTGGTAGAGCTTGGTGCATCTGTAATAGGGAGTTTCATTTGTATATGAGTCTTCTAAAAATGCATAATATAGTCCAAAGAGGTTCCCATTTAAAAGTAAAAACCTATCCAACTGAAATATACCCTTCTGTTTTTGGTATTCTCAAGAAAAAAAGTTATATTTCTTTTTCATTATACTGAAAAAATTTCATGTAGTTATTTTCAGTTTTAAAATTTTAGTCAATTGAAAATAATAAAAGTGTGTATGTGTGTGTGTGTTTAATGTGAGATTGATATTATAAGGAAAATAATGATCATTGTATTTGGGGGCTTCAGTTGGGAGAAATTTATTTATTTATTTTGACAGGCTCTCACTCTGTTGCTTAGGATACAGTACAGTGATATCATCATGGCTCACCGCAACTTCAAACTCCCGGGTACAAATGATCCTCTTGCCTCAGACTCCCCAGTAACTTGTACTACAGGTGCACACCACCATGACGGGCTAATTCTATTTTTTTGTAGAGACAAGAACTCGCTTTTTCATTCAGGCTGGGTTCAAGCGATCCTCCCTCCTCAGCTTCCCAAGATGCTGGGATTACAAGCATGAGCCACTATACCTGACCTAAGTTTAAATTTAAAGAGGAAATGGATATATGGCATTACTGGTATGACTACTTTTCTCAAAGAATCTATCTAGATATGATTGACTTTTTATTTCTTTTAACATTAGCCTAAAACAGAAAACATGTGTCTGTCCCCTCTTACTCAGATATGTGCATAGCAAAAAACTTACATTATTGACTTAATGTCCTGAATAATATCCTTTGTGAGAGACCGGTGGTGCTCTTTGTAAGTACAGTAGAAGAGAAGATGACTAATAAAGCTGACATACATTGATACCTCTGAGCCTGTCGACCTGCCTGCAAATGCAGAATGAGAACTCTTGAATCAGAATGCTTGGGTTCAAATTCCAGCTGTTCCAGTTACTGACAAGTCCATGAATTTGAGCAAGTCACTCTCTCTGAACCTCTTTTTATCCCCTCATCTACAAAGCAAAATTTGTTCTGAGACAAAGCATGTAATGGTTTCACACAGTATTTGTCATCTAGTAAACGCCCAGTACATGTTATGTATTTTATTACAGGAGGTGTAGCTACAGAAAGAGCCACAAGGCAATCACTGAGACATGGACCTTAAATCTACTTTTCTGCTCTTTTTAAACTATACTCACTTATTTTTGACCCTATAAAATACAAAGTTCTGTCATCCTGAGTTAGTTTACTTCACAGGATATGCTAAATTTTCTGTGTAGGTGGGCAATAAAATTACAGGACAAATCAAAATTTCCAAGAATTCATCCATTCTGTGTCATAAGTCTTCAAAAGTATTTGAGTTGGACAGTCTTATTTGATGTCATTATTAATCCATTTTGGAAATAGAAAAAAATATTTCTTTTTCATTGTAATCTTCTTCTTTCTTTCCTCTATATTCTTCTTTGAAATTATCTCTTCCATAATTGGTATTAAGAAGAAGAAATCTTAAGAATTATTAAGGATTCTTGGGTTTGTTCTAACAGTAAAATGTGATTCCTCGAAGGGTCGTTAGATCATAATGACTAAGACATAAAGTAATATTTTTAGGATTATAGATTTTCAAACTAATTTTAGTCTTAGGTAATTATTTATTTTACCACTTTTGCTGATGGGTTTTGGAAATGAGTTTTCTAAGAATCAGTCTAGGAGTGAACTTAGACTAAACTAGACTAAAGGCACATGCCTTTCAGGAATAATGTTATTCTGAACAATGCCAAAAACATTGATTTTCTTTCAATAGAAGTTAGAGTTACAAAATCTGTTAAAATGCTAAAACCAAATAATTCAAATACAGGAAATGACCACCACTTAAATAGACAAATAATCCTTTAAAAAAGAAATTATAAAATAATGATAATAACAAGAAGATGAAGGGAAGAAAATTTAAAAGCTTAACTTCCTGTTTTTTCTACAAAATGACTTTATTAAATATGCTCTTCATGTTTAATAGTAGAAACAATGTATATTTTCCAGAGTCTAAATAGGCTATCCAAAGTGTGATTGGATCACAAAATTCTGGCTACTACTATTAGAATAAACATACCAGTATCTTCCATTCATTCTCTTAATATTTTTCACAGATGTTGTGTGAACAATTTGCAAAGTGGAATAACTTGGAAAACTGTACATTTTCTCCACACAAAGAGGTACAAAAACCAGTTTTCTGTACAATTTGATAATCTCATCCCTTGGCGATATTTAACTATGCACAACAGCTGCAACTATTCTCACATAAAACTAACAATTTTCCACCAAGAGCAACTTTCATCAGGAAGAAGCACTGAGAATATGATGGAGTGGCACTTAGACATTGAACCATATCTTTAATCGAGCAATAGCAGGGGTAGATTCTTCCTAAACTGTGATCAGAGTTCCCTTGCATTATCATGTATGTATGGTATCCCAATCTCAAATGGCATGTGAAAATCTGATTTCCAAGCAGGACTATCAAAAATCCTTTGTCAATACCATTATTTAGATATGTTGTCTAAAAAACAAACAAAAAACCCCAGCAGTTTATATTATCTCTGTGGTCACTAAATTAATTCACCTTAGAAATTTCATCCTCGGGTTTGATCACTAAAAGCATATAAAATGTCTGCACCTACCATAAAGTTTAATATTAAATTAAACCACAATTAAAGCCCAATCTGCCATGGTTGGATGAAGGCTCAGATAAAAGTCAACAACATTGAATTAATACCTTCATTACTAAATTAAATATACAAAACTGAACAGATAGGTACCTGGGCCCAATTCAATTGTATCTAGAGTAGAACCTGATCACTGTGTTTCTGTTCTGTTTATAATACCTGAAGATTAAATGTTTTTGAGCATAGATTTTCCTAAGTTTCTCTTTATAGTTTACATCGTATCACTTTATAGTTGGCTCCAGAAAAAAAGGCTTTACATTTTTTTTATCCGAAATCTGCAGAACAGACCCAAGAGAAAATTAAGACCCATTGTTGTACAATCACTAAATGTACTGAATAGCTAGTAAAAACTTTCAAGCAAAAAGTGGCCATGTCCAATATGATTTGTAGGCAAGTTTTTTTATTATAAAAACCAGATCATTTCTATCTTGTACTAAATATTTTAAAGAATAGACTAAAAGAGGAAAAATTATACAACTCGTTTTATAAGGCTGATATAATAAAATTATCCAACGTTGGCAAGGACAGTATAGGTGGGGAAAAATACATAAACCATTGCAACATATAAGGATAAATGGAGTATCTCAAATTTATTATGAGTTAAACAATAACAGTAACAAAAATATCATTAGCTGAGTTGAGTTCATTCAAGCATAAAAAAATCACTAAGTATATCAGTGTAAGTAAATACATTATTATATTAAAGGAAAAAGTCATATACCTATGTTATTAGATGCTAAAATATATTTTTTCAAGGTTTAAAAGAAATCCATGAAAAAAATCTAGCAAGGCAAGACTAAACGAAACTTCTTCAGCCTGATAAAAGATAACCACATATTTACAAGAAAACAGTCTATCATAATAAAATATTAGGAACATTTTTTCCTTTGAAGTAAAGAGAGAGATAAGAAACCCAGATCAAATTTGACATACATTTGAAATTAATTATAAATTATATGAATTAGAAGAATTAGAAAGTAGACAAAAACTTTGATATTACACAGAAATTATGATACTGTATAGAAAATTGGAAATATTTTACAAAAAAGATGATTATAATTAGTTATATATTTAATATTGTCACAGTATACTAGATCATCATATAAATATCCTATGTTCCTGTATATCTTTAACATCAATTAAAAATCAAAATGCCCACCCCCAAATTATGTTGAATTCCCGACCCCTGTGCACCTCAGAATGGGACCATATTTAGAAATAGGACCTTTCGAAAGGTAAATATGGTAAACCAAGATGAGCAGGTCCTAATCCAATATGATTGCTATCCTTGTAAGAAGAGGAAGAGACACCAAGGATACCCACGCACAGAGAAAAGACCACAGGTGAGGACGCAATGAGAAGGTGGCCATCTATAAGCCAAGGAGAGAGGCATCCAGAGAAGAAAAACCTGCCAAAAATGTCATCTTGGACTTTTAGCCTCTAGAACTGTGAGAAAACATATTTCTGTTGTTTAAGTCAATCTGAGGTATTTGTTATGGCAGCTCTGGCAAACTAATACAGTGGGGGTGGCAGAGGGGAAGCAATTGAACAACACAGTGGGGGTGGCAGAGGGGAAGCAATTGAACAACTTAGAATTAAATTCCAATCTTTTAGTGGGTCTGTGTCTATGGGCCGTGACCTTCACAAATGTTTCTTGCCTTTTTTTTTACCCACGATCTAAGTAGAAATGGAGGCTAAATAAGAATAGAGTGAGTCATGCCTTTCCCCAAATGAGATAAAGCCCTGGCAAAGTCTTTTACCCTTTAGAGAAGAATTTTTTTTTATAAAGAATGTTCTCATCATATTTCATGATGATTAATTTTCTCTTTCCCCTACCAGAGCTACAAACGGTTCTTTCCTGGTATAAACCTGGTGAGATTATTAGAGGTAAAACCAAAAGTGCAGGGTCTTCCTTAATACTGTGGCCCCCAAGAGTTTTTTTTTTTTTTTTTTTTTTTTTACTTTCACACATTTCATACTCAACCTACAGTTATTTGTGAAAATTACCACTAAGAGTTTTAGTGGGTTCTGCTACAGATAAGCCAATCGGATGGTGACCCTCCTGTCTGGCCTGTCTCTTCAGGTTTCAGGATAGTGGTCTTCGTTATCATTGATTTTCATTCTATTCAGCTTTGTTTTTGTTATGAGGATAGAAGTGATGATTTCAAAGATGAAACCGGAAAAACCACTCTTTGGATCCAGGAGTTGCTAATCTAGGGCCTGTATTCCTAACTACTTCTCTATCCTGTGCCTAAATATTTTGATCCACTATACTTTCCAAATGAAGTTTTTGCTTTTAAGAACTTATGTGGTGATAACTATTTGATTCAGTTTGTGAATAAGGAAATTCTTAATTCATATCATAAATATGAAGAGTATGAGTAATAAGCTGTAAGTAATAATGCAACATTAAGTCAATTTTCTGAACTCAGGATGCAACTTCTGTGAGGACAAATACCTCAGTCTTTTTTATTTATACTTTCTTTCCAGAGTTTAGAACTGTGCTCTACAGGCATTGACTATGCAATAAATATTTATTAAATAAATAGTTGTTTAAAGGAAATCCAGGAATAGTGATTTGAGTACAGGTAGAAGAAACTGACCACAATAAAATCCTGTCACCCCAACTCTTTCAAGCCAACAGTATTAGTGTTAAGGACACCCTACTGACACTAAGAGACTGCACACAATTGTTCTTAGTATTCCTTATAGATTGAAATATGATTCTTCCAAACCAGGGATTCCTTTGATGTCTGGTGTCATTAGAAAACAACAGGACACATATATATGAAAAAATATGTAGCAATCAACCATAAAACAGATCAAGTTACAGACAAAGGGTAAAAAAGTAAATTTTGAGGATTTCAGAGAAAGAAAAAAATCATGAAGAGGTGACATAATAAGGAAAAACTTCATGGAATCTGGAAGAAAAAAATAGACTCTAAAAATAGTATAGGTAATATTCAGGTTAAAGGAAAAAATAAAAGTGCCTAAGAAGAAAGGAAGGGTAGGAGGGAGGAGGCAGCAGACAGGTATTTCAATCAGAAAAAGCATGATGAGCCAGAATAGAGGCATAATGGTTCATGGAATGAAAGGTAATAGCAGGGAGAACAGTTTGTTGGGCAAGAAGGATTTAGGGTGCTGTACATTATTATATCAGGTTGGAAATGTATGTAAGGGTCAAGTGGTAATTTAAACCTTAGTCATAAAACTAAATAGTAGCATTAAAATGCACCTTCTGGAGAAATTCTGAACCTCTTTGGGAGCATTTTTCTCAAGCAACAGTAAATCACAGAGGCACTAGATCAGTTGGCATGAAAATAACCCCCTAGTTGTAGGCAAAGTTCAATTAAGTTACTATCAATATCATAGGATTTTGGAGTGAATTTACAGTAAATTTTTATATAAAACTGTAACATCAAATTTGTGTGCAGTTGCAGTGAAAATCTTAGGTTTCCATCCCTACTGAATATTTCTCTGGGCCTAAAAACATCAATCTAAAATATAAGGAAGCAAGGTAAACACTGATCTGAAAAACAAATTAAAAAAAAATCTAGAGAAATAGTAACTGGAAACATCATGAGAAGTATATCCAAATGTTTAGGAATCCATCAAGATAGCGTTTTATCTAGTCTTAAAATTCTAATAAAACCAAACACTCTCGATACGTGTCATTAAAGAGGTGTTAAATTTATAGTGAATTAAGCTCACGTGATTCATTACTTACACATATTTACCTAATCAAAAACATGTTTAAAGTATTGGGATGTCATTTCCTTCAAGGAAGAGTCATTGCAGAAGCAGGTTTGATTTACCATTATATGTTTGCCTAAGTCTCTGTGTACCAGAGCGTGACCAAAATTTCAGGAACATTAAAATTATAGACGTTCTAAATGTAAGTAAAGTAAGTTCTCCTTTCTCTTAAAACTAGTCTATTATATGACCAGCTAAGTATTTTAGAAATAGCATTTCTCTGTATCTCTCCTCCTCAGGTTCCATTTTCCAAGTTTATTTTTATACAAATTACTAACCAACATCAATACACAGCCACTTCTTAAGCAACAGAAATGCACGTTCATTTATATCTATTAAGCTATGCTATAATCTGTTATGTTACAAAAAAAAAATACTGATAGAGCATCATATTATGTTCTTGAAATTCTCAATCACTAGTGTTTTTTTTTTTTTTTGACAATGGCATATTAGTTATACTTTGACCTCTAATAGCAATGATAAATGAGTGACATATAATACAATTTAAAAGCAAATAATAGACTGTCTAAATAGATCAAATTCATGATAGTAGGACCATTTGTGCATGGTAGGAAATATTGAGGTCTAAAACCAATTGATCCTTGAATGACACATTTCTAAACGTTTGGGTAAGAAAGCATTATCAAGAAAAAACTCAAACCATCATCAAAATTGATTTCTTGATGACTTTTAGTCACATTTTTATTTTTATATAGATGTAATTTTTATGTGTTTTAACATGTTAAGGGGTTCAAGTCTATAAAAATAGGTCAGATGTGCAAAACTTTCAAATTCAAAACTCAGCAGACCAAGAAATCCAAACTTCAGTTACTGAAGATCTTATTACATCTCTATAACTCACTTTTCTATAATTCCATAAAACCTTGCTACAGATAAAGTCATAATAAGTGACTATATGGAATCCAATATAAAGTACTCACAAAAATGAGTTTAAAGAAAAAAAGATACGTGCAAATTGTGTCTCCTAACAAATAATTTCACATCAATTTAATAAGTACAGTCAACTTAACATGCTATTATCAATCACATTATGCAAAATTATTCCATATTCTTAAGTCATCAAATAACTATTTTTACTGTGACTAAGTGTTCTTAATTTATCATGGTAAAATCATCAGTCAAAATTCTAGTTACATGACTAAGAAAAAATACCCTAACATAAAATTCAGAATTATTTTATTTGTCTTCTAACAGAAAAAGCTGTGGAACGTTCTTAATTATAGACAAATGAAATATGTTCACGTGCTTTAAAATAAAAACCTGGTTAACATTTCATCTTGATACTAACAATTATTTCTTTGTCAAGGATTTGATATCACTTTTGGAATAATTTATCCTAATAAGTCCTTTGCTGTTTTTTTTTTTCTTTTTTTTCCTGAGAATATTAACTGGAATTTTCCAATACAACTATAAATAATCTAAAATGCCTTTTCAGAAGGATTCATAATATTGTTTATATCATATAATATGTATCATTTAGTTTTATTACTGTATTTAAACATCACATCTTACCATTTTTGGATCCTGAATGTCTTTTATCCTCTAGTTCTTTAATGTAATCCAACTTTATTTTATATTTTTTATATCATTACACTCTCTTTTTATTTATGTCCTTAGTTGTTGGGGTTTTGTGTGTGTGTGTGTGTGCTGTTTGATACTGTTTTGATGCTGTTTGATACTATCCTAAATATTTTAGGATATTACACAAATTGCTCCATAATCTGTATAATAATTGAGTGGCCACTATTTTAAAGCAGTTCCTAAGAGTCTCAGTGCCATGACCTAAAATCCAGATTTGTATTGTAATAGTTCTTTGTGTAGCTCTTTCCTGGACTTCGGCTATAACTATGTTCATGTTTCTGTGAGTCCCACAGTCAGGTTGCAGCACCTCCTGATTAGTCACTACTGCACTTCACTATAAGATTGACCTGTATCCATGGGGATCTCTCATGACTACCATGCCAGCAGAGCACTTTGGCCGTCTGTTCTCTTTCTAGTGCTGTGCTGTGCGGTGCATTGGGTGTTAAGGCAGTTGTGTGGAGAGCCGAGGCTCTAGTTTTAATATCACAGAAAAATTGGAGAAATTAGCCTTAATGATATATTTTGTCAAATCATTGCTTCCCAATCGTTGCTACATAGTAGAATCTCCTGGTAACTTTCAAGTAATTTCAGATGCCCATTTCCACCTCACCCCACCACCATTTCACAGTCTAGGGTAAGTCCTGGGTATCATATTGAAAACCACTGGTCTGAATTTATGGATCACATTGTTACTGTTTGCTAATTGATAAAATCTTCACTACATTCTGAATTTTCATAAAATAATCAGAAATAAGTAGGTTTTCCATCTACTCTCTACAATGAGGTAACTATGTTGAAAAGTTATAAGGATGCACTACACCTAGAAATGCTCACTAGGTTTGTTAATTAAATGATTTGAAAATACCTCCATGTGAACATGGTGAACCATTCTTAGATTTATTCTTAGAAATGTCAACATTTGGAAAATCTTATATCATCAACTTTCAGAAAGGGCACAATGCCCCCAAAGTTGATCTTCTTAATCCTCTCTTCTTTTTCATATTTCACTATTATATCATTTTGTAAAAGTATTTATTACGACAATGCTTTATATTGTACAATCTTTGCTATGTAAGTGTCATGAGATGTGAAACATTAATCTGTACAATGAACTGTTTCTATTTCCAAATTTTTAAGTTTATGCACTTATTAATTCAAGAAGCAGGCACCATATGTGTACTAATGGCCAACACATTGTTCTGAGAATGCTAAAAGACACTTTAGACATGGGTTTTAACCTAACAGAACACTAACTGGTAAGAAAGTTGGGTATTCAGACAGCTAGACTTCCTTTAACATAACTGAAACATAAATGAAATAGTCAAAGAATATTAAAAGTGTAGGAAAATGAGTTTTAAAGCTAATCCTTATTAAACCTCCATAATCATATAGATAATAATTTTGTTGAAATTTGTGGATATCATAAAATTATAGCATTTTAGAATTAATACATTAGATAACTTCTGGACCAGGGATGAGATCATTTCAGCCCACTGCCTGTTATATCAGACCTGGGAGTTAAGAATGTTTTTTAACATTTTTAATGGTTAGAGAAAAATATTACTAATATTTTGTAAGATGTAAAAATTATATAAAATTCAAATTTCATTTTCCATAAGTAAAATGTTATTGGAACAGCCATGCTTACTTTTTAATTTATTGCCCATGGCTGCTTTCACGTTGCATTGGCAGTGTTGAGTAGCTACAAGAAACCAGTGTGGCCTGCAAAGTTGAGGTACTATCTGTTCCTTTCATAGAAAAAAATCCCTGATTCTAGACCCACACTGTTGAATAAAGCTTCCAGGGATGATAGAAATGTTCCATGTCTATACTGTCAAATACAATACCTACTAGCTGCTACCTGTGGCTATGGAGAACTTGAAATCTAACTAACATGACAGAGAAACTGATTTTCTGCATTTAATTTGATTTTAATTAGTTTAAATTTAGCTCATTATCTTAAAATGTTATTTAATTTTAATGATTTAAGTTTGGTTTATTTTGAAAGACTTAATGTAGTACTAATAGTTAAGAGTATTCACTCTGGAGTCAGGCTGCATGAGTTTTAACTTCAGCTCTCATAAAACTAGTTGTGAAACATTGGGAAATTTATCTAAAATCTTGGTTACTAGTAGTACCTATCTTATGTTATTATAGGTACTAAATTGGTTAATATCTGTAAAGCACATAAAAATCTACCTAGCAAATAAATGTTCAAAAAATAGTAGTGATTATTGTTATTATCATTATTTTGCTTTGACATCAAAGTATCTTTAACAAGTTAATACACCAAATATTTGTATTTCTAGCAACTATTACAAAGTGCCAAGAATACATAATTGACACAACAGAGAAGGTATCTGTTCTCACATAGCTTACATATTGTGAGACAAGATGCAAAATAAAACATGACAAAAACAAAAACTTTCTATAATTTATAAGAAATCATCTATATCAGTGGTCCCTGACCTTTTGGGCACCAGGAACCTGTTTCACGGAAGATAATTTTTCCATGGACCATGGGTGGATATGGTTTCAGCAAGATTCAAGTGCATCACATTTATTGTGCAGTCAACCCTCTCTGTGAATGATAATCTGTATTTTCAGCTGCTCCCCAGCGCTAGCATCGCCACCTCAGCTCCACCTCAGATCATCAAGCATTATATTCTCATAAGGAGGGCACAACCTAGGTCCCTTGCATGTGCACTTTACAGTAGGGACCATGCTCCTATGAGAATCTAACGCTGCCATTGATCTGACAGGAGGCAGAGCTCAGAGGGTGGTGCAAGCGAGGGGGAGCACCTGTAAATACAGATGAAGCTTCGCTAGCTCATCCTCTGCTCACCTCCTGCTGTGCAACCTAAGAGGCCACTGACTGGTATCAGTCCCTGGCCCAGGGGTTGGGGACTGCAGATCTATATGAACCAAGATTATGTTGATATCTTTTATTATTTTTAGTCCAAAAATTGAGGGGGTACAAGTGTTTTTGTTACATAGATGAATTGTATAATGCTGAAGTCAAGGCTTTTAGTGTGCCTGTCTCCAGAATAGTGCATGTTGTACCCTATAGATAAGTTTTTATCCCTCACCCCCATCTCACTCTCCCTCCTTCTTAATTTCCAATATCCAGTCATGTTGATATCTTGAAAGGGAATAAAACAGAGATTATTTGACTACAAAATCTGCTATAAGCCCTGTTGTTATATATAGGTTCAATTTCACATTTTTGTTGACTTTGGATTCTCTTCAATGTTCTTATTAATTGTTTTTGTAGTTAAAAAAACACAAATTGAATTTAAAATAGAAATTTACACTGGTATCTGCTTAATATATTGAGGTTCCCCAATAGATTTTATTTTAAAAAAGTTGACTACTGCTAAAATGTGTATATACATATATGTATAATATCTCTGCTGATTCTAGAGAACAATTTAAAAACTGAGAAACCAACAGGGAGATTACATAAATTGTCTAAAGCAGTTAACACTGTCAGAGCTTGGTTGAGAACCCAGGTGAGTAACAGAGTTCTGGTAGCCAATGGGCCTTTGCTGGAGAAATGATATATTTACTTCTTGGAACAGGTAACTAAAATGACCACATAAGTTGCAGTTGAATTCAAAATTTTTATTCTTCCTGCCTAGATGACCATGTATTTAGGAAGATAGGCCTGAATATTGTCTATAATTTCTTTTTCAATATACCCCTTATCCATAGAAGAGCTATCCAATCAATTTACTTCAACTGCCACAGTCAGGATTTTCTTTTAGGATATTTTCTTATAGTAAAGTAAAAGTGTCTCCCTTGGAATGTGGCCCTTGCTTGCTGTTTGGCCTGGTAAGCAAGCCAGAATTGTTCTTACATGGCAATCAAAGCAAAATCACCACAGGAGACACCTGGCTCCTGCCTTAATTGACAGGGAACTACATCAACTAAGTCACTTCTGGCAAAAGCAAAAGGGCTTATCACAATCCAACACTCAAACAAAATAAAGGAGGAATTTTCCTTCCAAATGGTGTAGTCTAGCTAATGAAATCTAATGCTTCCTAAAATTCCTTCTGGACAAGCAAAATGTGCCTCCAGAACACTAACTTCTTTATCAAACATTGAATGCCAAACCTTTTCATAAGGCTACAATCTGAACCATCTTGAGACCTACTTCACAGAGGCTCATTTCCATTGTAAACCATAATTAACTAAATCTTGCTTGGTCATTTCTCAGCCATGGAATACATAAACTAGGAGTTCTTGGTTAAAAACCAAACAACAAAAATAATATATATATATATATATATATATATATATACACACACACACACATATATATAATGAAAATGTACATTTAAAATATTAATAAGAGAAAGTTGAATACAGCAGACGATAGCAACATTCCACAATATTTCTTTAGAAAATATGCAATGTAAAATCTCAAAACAACATTGTTGATAAAGCAAGGGAAGGTTTTAGAACATAGAATTTGGCATTTTGAAAGTAAAGTATTTTTACAGAGTAAATACTAACATCTATTATAATCATAGATATTTTATATAGTACTGCCAGCTCTTTGAGGAACTATAAAATTTTAGGAAAAAGAAAGAAGAAATCCAATAATTGAAATACAGAGTTCTTTTACATTTAGAATAAATTGTTCAAGTTCTGTTTTCTTAGACAGGCCTTATAAGAAAAAGAAACATGAGTCATTCTGTGAAAAATTGTAGATTCTAGCAGAATGGAGTTTACCGTGTCCCATTTGTATACACCAAAACACTGTGGGAACCACAACTTGGATTCCTTCCTCCCTCAATTATTTGAATTCTTAGATTAAGATGTTTACTATTTGTATTTTTGTGAGAATGGCTATTAACAAAGATCGATATTCCAGAAAGCTAGTGAAACCAAGCTTTAGCAGCCCATCCCCACTTCAAAGTTCTAGGATGAGTGCTAGAATTGGGTTTCCAGGATCATATGTCTTTTTGTGAAATGTGAAAAGTAAGACGTTTTACCTACAATCAGTTGCAACCACTATCTTTCCCACTCAGACTTCCCCACCGTCACACTTCCAAGAAAGGGAAAGCTGATTTGACAAAGCATGTAGTTCGGGCATAGCGAATTACATTATGTTGTTTGCAGTCATTTTCATATGCAGTTAAATTTTTGCTATCTATATTCATGAAATAGTATCAGAAATATGCCTATAGCCCACTGTGCTAACTTTTCAGCAACCACACACCAACGTGAAAGGTAGAAGATGAAAATTTGCCTATTAGAGACAGGCTCCAGAAGTATTGGAAAATGAGTAGAACTAAATTATGAAATGTATGAAAATGAAAATTAGTCTCTGGAAAATTCTTCTAGTCTTCAGATGTGTAATAGAAGATTTCTTTCACATTGACACATGCAAAAGGATAGTTTATTCTGTTATAAAATTATTCAAAACTATAGTGTATAAAATTATAAATGTCCCATACCTTAATGCTTGTGTTTGATATACATGACACAAAATGAATTCATGAAAATTGCTGTATTTTGGGGAACAAAATTCTAGCAGTACTATAAACTTTGGGCACAAATTGTGTGTAAAGTAATATATTTTACACATAATAACTATCAGTAATTTTAAAAATTGACTTAAAATGCTAAGGGAAAGACTGAATTTCTTTACTACTGTTTTTATAGAATATAATATTATAAAATATCATGCTTCTGAACTTACAAACCCATGAAATAAATACTTCTGAATAATTTCAGAACCATCTTAAGTACTGTCATAATGGTCAACCCAGAGTGATAAGAGAGATTGCTAAGAATCATCAAACCAAGCCTGGGGCTTCCAATTATGGGTTTCTGGAGGAAGTAACAATTAAAGTTAGTCTTGAACACAGAAGAAAATGGCAGTGAGAATGTCCTAGGCAAGGCCAAGAGTATGTCAACAGGTTTTACAGCTAATTTTAATGAATACCTAGAGAATTAGTAAAGCATCACTTACGAGTGTATCTGTGAGGTGTTCCCAGAGGAAATTGGCATGTGGGTTGGTGGACTGAATGAGGAAGATCTGTAGTCACCATCCAATTGGTTAGGGGCCTAGATGAAACAAAAAAAGCAGAGAAAAGGCAATTTCCTCTTTTTCTTTTGCCATTGGATATCAAATCTCCAGATCTCCTTTGGACTCCAGGATTTATACCAGGACCCCACCCACTCCACCCCTGTTCCTCAGGTCTTTGTCCTCAGACTGAGAGTTAAATCATCAGCTCCCCTTATTCTGAAGCTTTTGGACTTGGAATGAGTCGTACTACCAGTGTCCCAGAGGCTCCAGTTTACAGATGGTCTGTCCCTTCTCAGCCTCCACAATCATATGAGCCAATTCTTTTAGTAAATCCCCTCTCATCTACCTACCTATCTATCTAAATATGGATTTCCTGTTGCATCTATTTTAACCTGAATAATATAACAGGCATGTAGGCATAATGTATCCCCACATTTTTGGAAATACCCAATTTTGATATGGGTAGATTGCATATTAAGTCCTGTCCCTGACAAAGAGAGAAGCTTAAAACAAGTCGTTGTAAATATAGGGCATGATGATGAAGGTCCTGAATCACTCTATGTTCCAAATAGCAATGGGTTTCTGTGGCAAATCTCATGAAAGGGAGTAACTTGAACAATTAAGATTTTGCTATGAGTCTTGCTTCTCAGAATGTAATCTGCAGAACAGTATTTTCGGCATCATATGTGAGCTTGTCAATGCAGAAGCACAGACTCTATTCCAGATCTACTGAATAAGAATCTGGCTTTTAACAAGGTTCCCAGGTGATTGCTATGCACACGTAATTTTAAGAAATGCTGAATCAGATCATTCCAAAGAGTACATATTCTTCCTTGACAAAGGCAATAGTCAAGTGAGGAGACCAATTAGAAAGGAAACTATAGCACTCTAGATACAAATTGAAAGGAATTTAATAATTAGGATATAAATAGGAAATAAAATTTGAAAAAATCTTTTCTTTGTAAAATTAGATGTATATTTGTTGGGTTATCTTTGGAGATTAAGGGAGAAGTCAAAGATTATGACAAAGGTTAATAGCTTAAATGGAAAGATAAATGATGAATATACTAAAAGCAAGTGTAGAAAATATCATACAGAGAGCAAAACTGAGTAATATTATGTTAAAATAGCCAATGATAATGTGAAAAGGTTTTGAAAACTCTAAATCAATGATTTTATGGTCTTTTTCAGTTTACAAACTTCTTCTATATTTGTGCAATTTTTAATCTACTGACTCATAGCATTAACTTGAATTTACTTCTTTAAGGGAGGCTTGCATTTTATAAAACAATAGCTATTTTCTTTGAAATTTAAGACTATATCACTATCAAATCACGAGGTTAGGGTTAGGGCAACATAATGTATGTTCACAGATTCTTGAATTATATTCACTTATGTTCTGTACTTGTGACTACTTCTCAAGAAATATGTGACAAATTTCAAGATTTTTTCATTAGCATTAAAACATTTATAGAAGAATTTGCCTGAGTTTTCATCTTCTGTGATACTACTCTTGGGAGCTATTCTGAAAGCTATGCCTGTATAAACTATTCTTTAGCAAGTCTCCATTTCAGCGTTGCCTAATGCACCCACATTACTCCTGCTGATAATAGCTTTTTTGTTTGTTTTTTAACTGAGGCAGTCTGAAAAATCCAGCAGAAAATAACAAAATATTGTTTCCATAATGTTGGTGATAGAAAGTACAAAATAACCACATATTCTAGGTTTGCAAAACATGTCTGAATTATGAATCTTCATCAGAATGGAAAATGAGAGACAGATGTTAACCAACCTCTGGTTATTTCATTCTGCAAGAAAAATTATTGAAGTAATTGTCTACTCTGGCTACATTGAAAGTTTCATTTGCCAAGCAAAAAGAAGGCCCATAGGCCTACTGATACTCAAACAGGTAAGTTACTTCCTGTAAACATCAAGTCTTAATTAATCATCGAACAGTGATAAATAACAGAATAGAGATGACTTGCTAAATCTGGAAGCATGTTAACACCAAGTTTTCTGTATGCCAGAAACATTACCCTACTAAATTTCTCTTCTTACTCTATAAAATTTCTGGTTTTGTTTAGATGATAAATTTTATTTAGTATTAGGTTATATTGGATATCAAATATATTATCATCATATATTTAAAGTAACCCCATTTTCACTAGTCTGTATTACAAAAAACGTTTTTTTCAAGTTAAGGGCTGAAATAAAATTGAGATGTTCATTTATATTGAAATTCACATTTACATAATATATGTCAATTAAGTACTTATGGTATAAAAAACAGTTTTATAGGTATGTTGTTATTGATGCATGAAGAACAGGAATTTAAAGTTGAACATGATATGTATTCCACTTTAAATATCGTAAAATCTAATATGGCCAAATAAGTAATAGTAACAGGCAACCAATGTTGTAATGAAGGAGAATATTCTGAAAACCAAAGACAGCTTGGATTCCACAATGGAATACATTTGGAAAATTTCTGCCTAATAATTTGAAATTCATATTCAACAGTATTTCTGTTCTTACTGTTTTCTATGTTTCTTCAATAAAAATATGTTTATAAGTCTGTACAAGAGAGTTACATAAAGCAATGAATTTCAGATAGTTTATACAGGTAATCTAAAACTTAAATCCATTCATAAGTGAAGTAAAGGAAAAAAAGATAAAATTTCCATTTTAGCAATGAATGATTTATGTATTATTTCTATGCATGTAGACATGTATATTTTATATTAAAGTATTTATATTTTGTATTATATTAATACATACATGTATATTACGTTTCTACATAAGTAAACTTTCCTAGATGACCCCCTTTGTTGCAGTTGGTACAACTGCAAATTCCTCGCACAGTTGAAGTTAAGCCACTGAAGGGAATTTTTTGTTAATATTTTAAAATTGGCTTTAACATGCCCTCATAGTAGTCAAATAAATGCAAATAAGTTCACAAAAGCCTATGGTATCTGGCACGAATTGCAAGTGGTAGGATGCCATTTGGGGAGACTTTATTTTTTCTCTTCTGTTATTCTTTCAAAGGAAATTTTACTGCTGGAAATCCATTTAAATTATATTCATTAAAACAGAAAGTACACTCTATCTAATTATTCAGGTATTCATCTTGCACACATAGACACAAATATATCTTAAACTTTATAATAAAGGTAAATCTATTTTATATAATTTCAGTTCATTTTTAATAATCAGATATTTTAACCATCTGGATTAGTTTTTGTTGTTTGCCTTCTACACATTCAACAAGAAAATAAACAAAAAACCACGTGCCAATCAAGAAGTCAGGGAATTAAATGAATCAAAAAGTTATTTTTCTGATTTGTATTACCACTTAAAATCAGCTTTGTTCATTATTTCTGTTTCTGTTGTAACACAAACATCGGCAGCTTATACATGGAAGCCAAATCAGAGGTGATTTTTACTCCATAATGCTTTGTATTATTTACTGCTTAAAATGTTTTTCTTTCCTCAAAATCAACAGCCTTCAATTTAATATCCTTGCAGATTTTCTTACCAAAGAAGATTTATATACTGTATTTACATGTGGGACATTTGATTGACAAGTAAAGAAGTCTGTCATGAAGCTACATAAAACCTAAAGGCCAAACAACAATAAATGTTTGTCCAGCTGAAATTTAAAAGACTATTCCTCATATCTTTAGATTTTTTCCAATTTTTTAATATCATAGAGCAAGAACAAATGAAATAATATTTAAAATTTTAAATAATAATCTCATTTCAAATCACATTTCTTAACAAGTAATGCTCTTGAGTTTTCCATTGGCTTCTTTTATTTTATTTTATTGAGACAGAGTTTCACTGTGTTGCCCTGGCTAGAATGCCGTGGCATCAGCCTAGCTCACAGCAACCTCAAATTCCTGGGCTGAAGCAATCCTACTGCCTCAGCCTCTCCAGTAGCTGGGACTATAGGCATGTGGCACCATGCCCAGCTGATTATTTTTTTCTATATATGTTTAGTTGTCAAGCTAATTTCTTTCTATTTTTTAGTAGAGACAGGGTCTTGCTCTTGCTCAAGCTGGCCTGAACTCCTGAACTCAAGCAATCCACCCGCCTCAGCCTCCCAGAGTGCTAGGATTACAGGCGTGAGCCACTGCACCCGGTCTGCAATGGCTTCTTTAAGCTATTTATATAATTGTCTTGGGGAGGAGGGTTGTTTTCTAACTTAGTCTTGCTAAAACCTAGAAATTCTTGCTAAAGAATAAAGAAGAATTTCATTGTACAAAATTAATATGATTTTCATGCCCCTTTTATTCCAAATAATATCTACCTGAGCAATATTTTTGAAGTGAATTAACAAAGGTTAACTATAGTTATTATTTTAAAATTTCATCTCCTTGAATACCATTAGAATTTTGACTTTTGTAAATACAGAGTCATCAACAATGGTCAACTAGGTATGAATATGTAATAAAAAGGTCCAAAACAGTATAAATTAAGTCAAATTTCAAAGTCATTCATTAAAGAAAAATAACAAACAAATAATAGAATTATTCCCTTCATGGATTTTACATTATAGTGGGAGAGTTTTATTTTGTGAAGGTCTTTGGCATATTTTTGAATGAGGGGGAAAAATTATATTTTTGTGATTTTTGCAATTTGGTGGTTGAAATAGAAATAGATCCTGACGTTACCATTTAGGTAATTATTATATTCTGTCAAAAATATGTCCCAAAGTTAATACAGACCATTTTAAATGAGCACATATTTAGTACTTCATAATTTGTGCAATTAGCTAATTGTTTAAAAAGAGAACACTGTTAAAATTAACATCAATAAAGTAGGCTAATTGAGTAACCTTGTAAGTTTGCTAAAACATAACTTTTTGTTTAGTTAAATGATTTGACATATTTCTGGCTTTGGTATCTGAAAAGTAAGAATTTGTGTTTCAGTCTAGCATACTTGCTTAATGTAACCTTGGTGATTTGGCCATGATTTGAAAAAACATCTTTATATATACATTGAACAGACATTTTAATTTGCAATGACTCCTTCCTACCTCATATTGCCATCAGTAAAGGACCGAATGGAATGATATATTTTTGTTTCAGTATAAATATAGATTAAAAGAAGACTTGTTTTTCACAATGTGATTGAAAAATTTTAGAATAACTTTTTGCTTTTTCCTATATTACATAATATAATAAAAAGAACACGAAGTTTGAGGAAGTTAGATCTGAGTTACAGATAGTAAAAAGGACAAGATCTTTGAGATGAGCTAGATCTGAGATCAAATATTTTTTCTGGCCCTTTGAACTTAAGTTCTTAAATTACATTTAGTCTCTTCCATAAAATTATACCTATAGAGAACATTATTGTAATACAAAATTATTTAATTATGTATAAAAGTTTGATATGAGTTCTAACCAGGTAAAAGTATAAAATATATGGGCTTTTTTTTCTTTTCTTTCTTTACCAAAAAGAACATTAGAATTTTAATGAAGTGTTATTCAGAACACGTTCTCAGGTTATTTCCGTGCGTATTGCAAATACAGTCTAAATAGATTAAAACTGTCTCTAGAGCAGATGTGTTTTGTTTCATTGTATATATGTTCTTTATCTTTGTATATCCCTCCCTCAGCTACAGTAATGAAGCTTGTTACAGTATCTACTGAATCAATGAATGTTAACAAGCAAGTTAATGCCTAGCAGGAACAAGTAAAACATTAATACCAACTAGTATCTTCACTAGCACATTGTTCATTCATATGCATATTGGTTTGTGGAGGGGACAAAAATACATGTTTTAGCACACCAAATTGAAGATTTTAGGGCAGCATTTTCCAAATAAATATTTATTAACTGACATATTGGTTAAGTTGTACAAAGTTTGGGTTTCAAATTTTGTAAGTAACTTCATTCCTTCTTGAAGATTCTAGATAAGTTATTTTATAAAATGTTACTCTAGAAAGTAAAGAAAATGCCTATTTTAATATCCATTAAAAATATGTAGGTTGGATAAGACACTTGCAAAACTTTAAGTCTCTAGAATCAAAGACGAGCAATATTAGCAGTACTTTTCTTAAAATATTTCAGGTATAAAATATTATATGAGATGTTCAGAGAAAGGGTTGACACAGGCTCTTATACCTTGACATGAGACATGTGGAAATATGATCCTGAATTTACTTTCTTACAATTCTGATATGTAGCAGTTTAAGATTAACATGGAATGTTACTTGTATTCTATGATGCACCAAGTGAATGGTTTACTGTTAAATCCCTAATGTAGCCATTACAAATTCAATGGATAGGATATGACTTGACTACATTTGGAAAAATTTTTTAAATAAATTAAAAATAAAAGCAGTAGCTTGCTTGGTTTGATGTAGTGCACATTAAATGTCATCTCTTATAACCTAGCAAATTAAATGCAAAAATAAAATGAAATAAAAATTAACTCAAAGTGAATCACAGATCTTAACATAAAATATAAAACTATAAAAACACTAGAAGATAACATAGAAGAAAATCGTGGGGCGTTGGGTATGGTGATGACTTTTTAGATGCAACACCAAAGGTGTGATTCAAGGGAGAAAGAATTGATAAGCTTGACTTCATGACAATTAATTTAAAATGTCTGCTCTATGGAAACACCATCAACAGAATATAAAAATTTTTTGCCCTCCCACTCTGCAAGTCCCTGGAAACCAGCATTCTATTCTCTGCTTCAATGAGTTTAGCTTTTTCAGATTCCTCACATAAGTCAGATGATGTGGTATACCTTTCTGTGCACATCTGATTTCATTAGCATAGTGTCCTTCACTTTCATTCATGTTGTTGCAAATAACAAGATATCCTTCTTTTTAAAGGTTTAATAGTATTCCATTGTGTGTGTGTTTGTATGTGTGTGTACATGACATTTTTTAAAATCCGTTAATCCATTAAGTGGATTCTTGACTGTTAAGAATAATGTTGCAATGAACATGGGAATGAAAATGTATCTTTGAGATTTGTATTTCATTTTCTTAAGATATGTACCCCAAAGGGGGATTGCTGGATCATATGGTAGTTTTATTATTAAGTTTGTGTGAAACCTCCATACTGTTTCCATAATGGTTGCATGAATTTACATTTCCACCAATGATCATACAACATGGTAACTACAGTTAATAATAATGCAACATGTACTTTAAAATTACTAAGAGATTATATCTTAAATGTTCATTTTCTCTCCACAAAAAAATGGTAAGTATGAGAGGTGATGGATATGTTAGCTTGATGTAATTATATCACAATGTATACATATATCAAAATATCACATTGTATACTATAAATATATATTTTATGTCAATTAAACATTAATAAAGCTAAAAAAAGAGAATGTGAAGACAAGCCGCAGACTGAAAGAAAATCTTGCAAAAGGAATATCTGATAAAGGATATCTGATATTATCCAAAATATACAAAGAACTCTTAAAACTCAGCAATAAGGAAATTAATATAATGGAGGGTCAGGTGAAAAGGAATGATTTTGGACACATAGAAGTAAAGGCAGCTGGCTAATGATAAGTAAGAAACAGGAAAACAATAATATAAATATATTCTTGAGAAAGATTGTCCTTATTTAAATCTATAATTGGATGTGTGAATGATAGATATGTCAATGATCAACTTGAGATCAAATACGGTAAATCTACATTAAAGTCTACATTAGTTAGACTAATGTATTAGTCTAACTAATTAGTCTAACTAATTATTTAGTTAGACTAAATCTACATCTAAAGTCTACATTAGTTAGAAATATAAAATGCAAAACGTTAGTGTTTCTTTGGCCATCTTTTGTAGTAAATGCTTTTTTAAAATATATAATTCACAGAAGACAGCAGGAAATTATTTTTGTTAAGCAAACGAAAGAAGCAAGAGTATTAATACAAGCCAACTCTCTATAGTCCAATGCCATAACAAACTGAAACTCTAATTTGGCTTATGGACTTAAAAGGAGAAAAAATAAGACTGCTGAATTCTTGAAAGTATGGTGGTAATGGAATAAATCTTTGGAGTCAAGAGGAAAATAAACTGAACCTATATTTCTATATACAGAACAGACATCTTTCAAAAATAAGTGTTCAATAAAAACATTTTCAGACAAATGCTAAGAGAATTAGTTCTAGGCGGATATGCACTAAAAAGAAACACTGAATGGGAGTTCTTTAGGAAGAAATAAAACTATCTCAGATGGAAACATAAAGAAGAAGAAAAGATAGCTGGGTATTATGACATATGCCTATAGTCCCAGCTACTCTGGAGGCTGTGATAGGAGGATCCCTTGAGTCTAGAAGTTGGAGTCCAGCCTGGGCAACACAGCAAGACTTTATCTCTAAAAGATAAAGAGGAAGAAAGAGAAAAAAGGAAGAACACCAGACAAGGCAAATATATAGATAAATATGCATAAATGTTGGATATACAAAGTAATACTCATAGGGTTCTAAATATATGTAGAATTAAAATTTATTGTTCATTTGATATGACCTCTTAATAAATGAGGAGTTAAAAGGAACTTCCTAATTATAACATGATATATGACTTCACATGTCACATGTTTTAAATATGCCTAGTCTCCCCTTCCCAAATTAACCTATAATAATGCCTAACGAAATTCCAAACAATATATTTGTTTTCATAAAAATTTTAAAGCTAGTTTTAAATCTATATAGAAATATGATAGGTGAAGAATATATAAAGCTTTGAAAAGGAGAAAAGCTGGATGATTTACCCTATCCTGAAAACCTATTATAAAGTGATAATAGTAAAATAGTATGGGATTGGCACTGAAAGACAGAAATAGGACAATGACATAAAAATAAAGTTTGGCATCAGAATTAACTAATTATGACAAGAAAGATACTGTAGGGTAGTGGAAAACAATGGACTTGAAATAAATGTTGCTAGATTAGATTTCCATGTGGAAAAAATATCTTGCCCCTAATTCTATTCCTAAGGCACATAACCAACAGAAATTCACACAGAGGTTCATGAAAAATAATACACTAAAATGTTCTTAGCAATAATATTCAGAAGCCAAATAATAGTCACATGGTGAAATAAATTGCAGAATTTTTTCACAATGGAATACTATGCAACAATGAAAATGAACAACAACAATATCATGTATAAATCACAAATAATAAATATTGAGTGAAAAAAAGCTATATAGAAAAGACTTCACATTATTTTATCCTACATGTATAAATTTCCAACACAGGTAAATTCATGTTGTTCAAGACGAGCATTGTTTTAGTTTTGAAATAGTGAATAGAAGTAGTCAAAGTGGCTTCTTGATGCTGGTAGTCTTCTGTCTCTTGATCTGGATTTTGCTTTTCATTAGTGTGTTCAATGTGTGAAAACCCATCATCTTGAATGATTATAGTTTGTATGTATAAATAATATATGTTATCCTTGAATAAAAATGTATTTGAATCACAACCAAAGAAATCCACGTGAGTTGATTGTTTCAGTAGTAGGCTGAAATAAGAGAGGGCTAAACTAGGAAGAATCTGGGACTTCCAATTATAGGTAGTAAGAGTCCTGCTACAAGAACTAGATATCAGGGACAGAAAGAACATCCATCAGTAGAATTACTAGAGTATTATGGCAAGAGCAGAATGAATTTAAAAGAGAGGCCAAGGAAGAACTTCAATCCTAAGGTCATGTTAAAATTTATACATGAAGGAAAAAAATGAGTGTCAATAAACACATCAGGAATACTATTTGGGATTGGGGGAGAATTATCAGCTCTATTATATCTAAGATAAAATGTCAGATACACAATTAGTATCAATGTTAATTAAGCCAAACACCAAACTCCTAATATACAAATACAGACATAGAAGTGTATAATCTTCTCAGGTGAATCTAGGCTTGGTTTGATACAAGGAATTATCTCCCTCCTGAAACTTTGATGACATTGTAAGAATAGCCAAGAGAGTAAAACTAGAAAGCAAGGATCAATAAGCCAAGAAGAGCATACAAACAAGTTTCCAAACCATGGGGGAGTGGATTCAGGGTCTATCATCCAGGAAGACAAGAATATACATCAGATGACCAAGAAACCCAACAGGGCATAGGACTTGGACAAATGTTTGGATTTGGTGCTAATCAGAGCTAGCTTTACAGGTTGTTCTCCATTTGTATATAGAAGATTGGTTGTACTTCGGATGGGATTAAGACCACTGGGATTTAGGGATGCTATGTCTGAGGCTGTGAGAGGATAAGAGGTGAAGGAATTGCCTGAGCAGAAGCCTGAAATAAGTGCAGATGTTAATTGCCTTGTTGGGGGCCACATATCAGGGATCTTGGAGTACAGCAAAGCATGCTCCACCCTCAGAGCCTAAGAGGTCTCGTGCATGAAAAGCCACAAGGGGTCTGACATGAAAACTTCTCATGACTATAGAAGTAGACTGCAATATGTCAGCTTGGGAGAAGGGTCTCAAGGCTTCCATAGTGTTTGAACCCTGGACCAAGTTCCTTCTCTCCCTTTCTCTCAACAATGCCTCAGCTAATATAAAACCAGTCTCCCAGTGGAAAGCATGTAGTTTCCTTGTTTTTTGATCAAATGGGTCTCAGCTACTGACATTAAAGATTGATATCCATGTACATAGCTTGAGCTAGGGATAAATTAGTTTACCTTGATCAAAAGGGTTGTACCTACTGAAGAATTATGTGTTTTTCACTTTTAGAAAGGAGAAGGAAATTAGGTAGGACACCTTGTGATTTTGGAGGGAGCCCCAAAACCTTTTATAATTATATCCCATGATTTTTTCACATGAGATCATTGTATTTTGCAACATGGCAAAGAGAATAAAAAGCAAGTGCTGGGGTTCAGTCACTGCCATCTTGGCACCGAAGTGCTGGTGGTCCCCTGACCTCCCCACTTTCTTAACTATCATTTCTGTATCTGTGTCTTTGTTTCTTTTATCTCTTGCAACACAGTCTGCCAGGGGACCCTATCTTTATTAGGGGGATGTCGCGAACTCCTGATATACTTCAAGATTCAAAAGAGTGTAGGCAGCCTCTACAATAGTGGTTTTCAAACTTTTGGCTTCAGGACCCTTTGGCTTAAAAGGTATTTAGGATCTCAAAGAACTTTGGTCTATGCAAGCTATGTCTCTCTATAATTACTGTATTAGAAATTAAAACAGAAATTTAGAAATATTTATGCATTATTCTATTCACATAAGATATTTTATTTAAAAAATATGTACTGTCTAAAACAACAAAAAAGTTAGAGTTAATAGTGGCATTGTTTACAGTTTACAATTCTTTTATTGTCTCTCTTAATAGAAATAGCTGAATTTTCACACCAGCTTTCTTATTGCTTCATTGTGTTGCAATATCAAATCATGTAGCCTCTGGAAAACTCTTCACTCAGGAGAAAATTAGAGTTAGAGAAGAAAATAATATCTTAGTATTATTATGAAAATTGTTGTGATGTTGCAGACCCTCTGAAAAGATCTTTGCAGACACCAAGGGTTTCTGGAATATGCTTTCACCATCACTCTTCCATAAATGCCAGTTTGATGTCAGAGCTCAGGCTGATACTAATCTTAGAGAAGCAAGTTGTCTGAACCTATCCTCAACTATTGCAGCATGGAGCTTAATATTTTTAAAGAATGTGAAAGTCAACTCTCAGAATAATGGATCAAGGAAAAGCTTATTCATGGCTTGTCTGTAAATGGAAGATAAATTTACCACAGAAATGAGGTAAATTTTTCAAAACAAGCTTCAGTTGTCATCTTTATTGATCCTTTAGAAAATCTTTGGCTAAACCCGAGGAAGATTTGTAAAGACACTGATGGGAAATACTTAGAAGAATGTAAGAAATTAAATGTGAATTTTTTTATAGGGGTGATGGAAATTTAAGCAAATCCATATAATAAGTAAGGGAAGCATTTTGGGACCATATTGATAATAAAAAATTATATTTTATTAAATATGCTTTAGGTAAAACTATACACACACACACTCAAGCATATTTTCAGAAATGAATTGTACAAAATAATTGAACTTAGGACAACATATTTGATCAGTAATCAATTCTGGAGAAATTAAAGAGAAAGACATTGTACAATATTTATGATTTATGTGATCACACAGATGGGAGGGGCCAAAAAAAAGACAAATTTGAAGTCTCAACAAAACTGTGTAGAAGGTCCCTCTGGGATTGAACTATACAAAAGACTTTCATAAGTCTCAATTTTGGTCTTTTAGAAGCAGAGAAATGATAAGATTGTAAAGAGATGTATATTGGTCACAAATAAATAGTATTTTAATGCTTTTCAGACCTCCCAGAAGTCCAGATAAAATGGTCATTATAAGAAAAAATAAGCCAGGTGGTGATGAATTTCTATTTGCTCATTGGCTGTATCTGATGCCATCACTGCATAGACAAATCTCCAGGAAGACCATTGTACTGATGGGTTTGATGTATCAGGGTGACCTGTGATCAACTGCATGAATTCTTTGCTTTTATTACTATCCCCCTGCATTTCTGTGCTACCAAAGGAAGATTGAAATGATATGAAAAAGCTAATAAGAGATATAAGGGGAGGTCAACAGGGACAACTATTTGAATTTTCCAGTACTGGAAGAAGCGTTTTTCCAGTCTGAAATCAGAATTCATAAAGCCTTGTCAATTTCTCAGTGAGCAGAAATCTGCAAATACATGAAAATATTGCAGGACTCTTTGGAAATTTAATTTCATAACATTTATAAAATTAAGGTATAGATTTAAATATTTTCTTACTGAAATAGCATGAGTAATGCTGCATTGCAAAAACTAAGCTCATTCATTTGAAAAGATAGGAAACAATCTAACATGAATCTGACTCAGAGCCTTAGAAATATCAAGAATTCCTTGACACAACCTAACCCTTGCTTGGTAACATAAGCTATAAGAATTCTGATTTGACATGCTTCTATGAACCTCTGTGAATCAGGTTATCAACTTTTATCATCATCAAAAAGAAAAGTTAAAAATCTCATTTGGATATTGAAGACGACATTAATTCTGCCACATCAAAATCAAATCCAAAATATTAATACTAACTTCTTACTTAAGTTAAATACCAGCAACTTATTCATTTAAATATACTTTTAAGCAGAATTAAATTTACTCTTCTGGGCTTTGCTTGCCCAATTTGCCTTTATATATATATTTTTAAGGAAACCACTATTTTCATTTCAAACTCCTCAGAATGTGGCTTTTTTTTTTTTAAATTGACTGTATATTTTGTACAAAGGAATTCTATTTTCAACACAAACTAGAACAAATGGCATGAAAATATATTGTATACTCATATGCATTTTATTTGGGGAAAGAGGAAATAGTAGGCAAATCCACAACTTATTTTCAGGTTCTTAAAATTGCATATAAAACAAAATATTAAGGAATAAAATTTGAGTGTTATAACGATATTTGATTAACATAATAAATTAAAAATTATTGCTGAAAATTTTTACTCAGTTTATATTTTGAATATGTGATGTTTAAACTTAATCAATTTTCGAAGTTTAAAATAGGATGCTATGTTGCTACTTCTTACTTGAAAAAATACAAGAATAACATGTAGCTAATTTCATATGTATTAATTTATAAAAATGTTTTAGAAAATGTAGATACCTTGAGGAACAGTTTAACCACTTGTATTAACCTGCATGCTACTATGTTTTAATAGTATGTTATTACTGTGTTAGATATATGTATTATTGGAATGTTCACAGTTGTCTAATTCCAATTATTTCTTAGTGTTCAGCAAGCCTTGGTAGAGAATAAAATTATATTCTAAGACTAATAACTACTTGGAAAAAACAGTACATGAAGCAACTAGAAAACAAAATAAGCTAGAGTTCAGTTTGAGGTTATATAACATAGATGGGTTTAGAAATTCAAAGAAGAGAAAATTATAACAGAAATGTCAATTGGGTGAGACTTTATGGAGAAATGAGTACACAGTGTTGGACACGAAGGAAAAGCAGCATTTGGCTTATCTGAAGAACAACATATGCAATAGCAGCAGAACTGATGACAGCACCTGTGGTTATCCATTGCTAAATAGTGCTTGCAGAAAGCAGGTCAATAAAATTAGAGTCGGAACTAAGTGATAAGGAGCTCTAAACAGAGACATGCAAATAAAAGTGATGTTTTAAAATATGCTCCTGGAAGCAGTTTGAAAGTAGCAAGAGTTTGGTGTCAGTAAACATGATTATAAGCTTACTGAAGTTATCTAAGCGTGAAGTTCTCAAAATACGGATAATACCATATTATTAATAATGTAAAAGAAGAAAGACATATGAAAGATTGAAAATGGAGAACATATTAGAAAATTTATTGCAAATTAGAAGTAAAACTATCTTCCCAATAGTATGGTTAATTTTGAACACTGCTATATTACCTGATTAATTATTTCTGTTTTTCTTTTCATTTAATTTGTCAATTCGAGAGGAGTTGCACAATAAGGATCAGAGAGTACAGTTATGAAAGTACTTTTTTATTTAATTTTTTGTATACTCTGACTATTCATGGAAAATTTAAAAAATGTTTTTAAAATAGTAAATATATGTTGACAGAAGAAATATTTTCTAAGTTACAAGATGATTTTATTACATATTTTATGCAAAATTAATTTCTAAACTATTCTGGAAAATTATTTTTTTCACACTTTTATTAATTTATATTCCTGTGAAACAGAAAAAAATTAATGCGACACCTTGAATTTTGCAATTTATCAGTGAAATTAATACTCTTATATAACATTATATACAATTCAGTGGGAGAAATGTCTTCTGTTTACAGCAAAATAAACTCTCAGTTGCCATACAGACTATGAGGCAAAACAAGAAAAAGATTGTGTCTAATTTTATCAAATAAAATCCTTTACTTATAATGAAACACTTGACTCAAATGCTGTAACCTATTTCTTCACGACATTTAGAAACAGGTACCATAACCGACGAATAGAAACATGTTAAAGAAACAGGGCAGTATTTCAGACAAGTAATTGCTTGACTTCTGCAGTGGAAAACTATCACTGACTTTACTAAGTTTTGATTTTCTTTTCAGCCATTGCAATTTTAAGTAATTAATTTTCCAATATAGTTTTGGAAAGTGTAACTTTTGGGTAGGCCAAGAAAGGGAGAAACAGGTAAAATCTTCTTTTAACAAGTATATTGCTTATTTTGACACTCACATCTGGAAGCATATATCATATTGTAGGAGAGTTCTTTCTGTTCCTGATTTAAGAAGTTAGCTTTATGATCTGAAAAGCCTCAAGCCCTATAGCAACAATTCTAATGAAAATAGGACCTGAAACTATAAGGAAAAAAATTACATACACTTCTGTTTTATGGTTATAATTATAGTTATAACCAAAATGAGTTACCCTAAGGCATCAATAAATATAAGCACTAAGTCATGTGTTCAGCATCTGAAAGAAATCAACAACTACCTAACAATGGCCTTGTATATACATAGGATTTTTTTTCTATAGGCAGACAGTACAGTGTCTTTACATATTAATATGAAGAAATTTAAAAGGAGATAAATCTATGACAGTACTGAAAATATGGGCATCAAACATTCATAAGTTCAGATATTTGGTGTCCCACACTAAGGGTCTAAGATAGTTATTAAAGGAGAGAATTTGAAATCTGCCTGGTTTCTCTGCTGCTCCATGATTTACTGTGTAAGTTTATGACCTGAGATTCATTTTTCTCATCAATAAAATAGGAATAATAAAATAATAACAAAATAGAGTGTGGTTATGAGGATCGATGTGACTCTTTCTTAAATCTCTCAGAGCAGGGCCTATGTCCTGGCACTTATGTTAATAGGGGTAGGGACTATAATTATTATTTGCTTGTCAGTACCTCTGACATGCGCAGGCATGACTTTATTAATTGAAGCAGGATATACTGAACAGGGACCAGATTTGAAACTAGACCTATCCATTAAGGTAGAAAAAACACCGAGGGGAAAAACTGAGGACAAATGAGAACAACTTCCAGACAAATTCAAGTTAGAAAGTGGCATCTGGTGGGTAAAGCCACACACACATGGCTAGTTCCACAATATTCATTCAGGGAGTAGGTAACAAGCAACTAGAAGTAAACCAAGAGGAAATCCAGGTGTAGGCCCTTGTGTGGAGGCTGATCTTACACTGGGATTTAATTCTAAAGTCAGTGAATGAAGCTTAAATTCCCTGGAGTTCCACATACTCTCCAAATTCTTACAGTAAAGCACTATTTTGCAGAACTGCATATTATCTCCCAGTATAACAAGTTCAGTGCATTTGATTTATCCTCTTCACTAGAGCATCTAATGAAGTATTTCAATGGAATTTGGGACCAATGCTTCAATAGATATATAAAAATCAGATCAAGCTCAGTGTAGTTAAAAGTTTAAGAAACATATGAGAATTGAAACTTACCTTGGGAACAGCAAATTCTTGTCTCTCCTCTCACATCTAACTCATATGTCAATACTTATACTGACAATTTTGTAATTTTTGTGTGTGTGTTTGTGTGTGTATGTATGACATGTTAAGGCTCCTTTATACTCAGAAACATAAACTTGTAAAGAAAATTAAGGAATTAAGAACATTTTCTCAGCATAAAGGGACTTAAGTTTCTTGTTTGCCTGGGTAGCACTACAGTCTCCTCAGGTACTCGTTTCCGTAGCCCACGTAGGTTCTATGTTTCTTCCTTATAACTGCATGGTATATGATTCAATTTGCTTATCCCTCTTTCTCTTCATATTACTACTCTGGAAATCCTCAAAGCTACTTGAATATAACATTCCACTTCCTCCTCGCAAGCATCAGAGCAGCTAAGTGTGGCTAGAGCAAAACATACAACCAAGATGACCAGGGTAGTCATGGATATGAACACCTCAGATCTCTCTCCAAGAGAACCTGTTGCAGTGAGCATGGATGACTAAAGCCCCCACCTGCAGCACCTACAGATTCTCTGCCATGCTCATACCAAAGCCACACTTTTTGTAGGCTGCTCCCAATCAATAATTGGGCACAACAGGAATACTAGGACTGGGCTATTTTTGCCCATGTCCTGGCAGCCCAACTCTTCTAACAGCCAACCTTTTCTGGGGGACTCCACGTGGGCTTGGCCAAGACATTCTCAGATACACTGGAATTTGAAGCTGTCTTACCCAATTTCCCTGCCTTGTCTCTCATTTCACAGGTGTCTCACCTGCACATAGTCTGAAGATTCTTCTCACCTATGCCCAGCCCTCTCCTTATGCTTCTCAGGCATTTCTCCCAATAAACCAATTGCAAGTCTAATTCCAACTTGGCATCTGCTTCTTGAAGGACTTGAACTGACTCACTTATTAACTCTAGCTTCTTAACCATATATCTCAGGTCAAATCTCTGTTCTTCATTGAAATCCTATTATATTTCCTTAGTCAATTAGGCTACCCACCGTTCTAGGTAAATGATATATTCATTTCTTCTTTCCCCAAATTAAAACAAATCTATCCCTCCACTCCTCACTTTCAGGTGTTCACATTATAAATATTTTGCTGAAAAAATAGAAGTAGTCAGAAGTACCCAATGCCACATCCATCAACCCACTTACTTTTTTATTCTTATATACTCTGGCTTCTCTCCTGCTGTTTCTCTGTATCAATATTCCTACCCAAGTTCAATTCCTCCAATTATGCATTAAATCACATCTCACCTCACTCACTCATGATATTGTCCCCTTTACTCTCTTGAGGCATTTCTTTCATAATCAAATATGCTGTACTAACACCTATGAAAAGATCTTCTTGACTGCAAATCCCTCTCCATCTACCATCTGTACTCACAGTCTCTCTTTCCATTTTTCACATTCTTCTTGAATTTACACTAATTTATATCAGACCACTCCATTGATTTGCTTTTGCCAGTAATACCAGTGATGTCCACCTTGACATCAATTGGTGGACAATTCTCAAACTTCAACTAATATGAATAATCAACAACATTTGACAATGTCGGATCACTTCCTTCTAATTGAAAGACTTTCCTCATATTGATTCTGAACAACACTTTTTCTTGGTCTCTGACCTCACTGACTACTTCTTTCAGCTTTCTCTTCAGGTATCTACTCTTTTTCTACATGTCTACCAATTAGAATGTCCCATGGCTGTGTCCTTGTAATTTGTTCTTTTCCAGCTACATTTTGTAATATCTCCCATTCTCATAGCTTTAAATACCATCTTTAATTTGATGACTCCCAAGTTTTATTCTCCAGCCCTCTCCTCCCCCCAGTCTTCAGACTAGTGTATCTAACTGCCTACTCAACATCTGCACTTAGTCATCAAATATATATCCCAAACTAAACATATCCAAATATAAATCCTTGATTTCCCCCCAGTGAGCTTCTTTCTCAGTTTTTCTCATTCCAATTAACATCAACATCTTTATTCCAGTTACTTAGACCAGAAGTCTTAAAGTACCTTTAAAATATGAAGAAAGAAGATTCTATCTGTTGTATTTTATTTTTCTATTGGGTCTTCCTTCAAAATACATCTAGCCCAACTTTTTTTTTTTTTACTTTCACTCACTGCTAATATTCTGGATTATTGAAATAATCTTCTAATATTTTGTTTCCACTCTTGCCCTTCAAATCTATTCTTTGCTCTGATTCTTTAAATGTACTTAAAATAGTGAGAAGTGTACCATCTGGGGGATGGTCATGCTGGAGACTCAGACTTGTGGGGGGAGGGGGGAAAGGGCATTTATTGAAACCTTAAAATCTGTATCCCCATCATATGCCAAAATAAAAATATAATAATAAAAAAAATAAAATAAAAAGCAAAAAAAAAAAATCATATCACTCCCTCTACTCAAAAATAGTCCTGGATTTTTTTCTCATTCAGAGGAAAATTTAAAACTATTAAAATGAACTACAAGTTCTTAAAATTTTCCATCAGTTCCTGTATCTGGGAGATAAATTCTGTTTTGGAAGTTCCCAGATATAATTTATATCCTCACTTTCAAAAGTCCCCTGCCTTAGAAGTCTTCCTTGAAAACAATGTATAATCTAGCTCAAATCCTCCTCTATAATTCTCCATTTTCCTTCTTTTTTAATATTAAGCACAAGTTGATTTTCTCTATACTCCAACACACACATACTCACCACATACAAAAAGTTTCTTTACAGGAGAAACTTTGCACTATTCTGTACTATATATTTTGTGTTATATTGATGATATGCAGAGCTTTGAAAGATTAAATAAATACATAAATAAAATTAACAACAGGACAAGCACAGAGGAGGCAGGGAGATCTAGTTATCAGAACTGGGGTAGGAAGTAGAGTAGAAAATAAGATAACATGGTTAATAGAAACTGGTTAATAATCTCACATGGTATTATAATTAAGATATAAAGACAGTTAAAAACTTGGTTACCATAACTAGTACACAAAGTTTTTACAACTAGATATAGGCTAGTATATAAAGTTTTTACAATTAGATTACTAGAAACAAAGTTAATTGTGCATAAAAGGGTTAGCATAGCTAGCTTGGGGCTGCTATTCTTAGAAAAGCCTGCTTTCAGGTTTGACCTTTGGCTGGTATCTGGGAACTTGGATTTTGGGAGCATTCTCACCATTCTCTAAATGATAAAGTTGGCACATTGTGCCTTGAGTGTTTGTTCAAGCAATGTGGTTTATACTATCTCTGCTTCCCTTCTGGGAGTCTGAAATTTTGTTGTTTTCTAGGCAGAGAATGGCTACATGACTAGCCCTATCTCAATCAGTTCAGGTTCCTATAACAAATACTCATTAGTCTGGGTGGCTTATAAATGACAAAAGGTAATTTCTCACAGTTCTGGAGGCTGGAAGTCCGAAATCAGGGTGCCAAAAAGGTCAGGTGTTGGGGAGAGCCCTCTTGTGGGTTTCAGTCTAATGACTTCTCATTGTATCCTCACATGGAAGAAAGTGAGTGAGGTAGCTCTCTGGCATCTTTTAAGACTAATACTATTCATCCATCCTCATGACATAATTATTAATACTTTCCAAAATCCACTTTCAAATACCATCACAATAGTATTAGGGTTTCAACATATGAATTTTGGGAGGGACACAAACGTTTAGGATATTGCAAGTCTCCAATAAGAACCTGAGTATTGAGTTTTTAGTAAGCTTCCCTTAATAGAAACATTGCACATATTTTGCTACATTTTCATAGGTGAGGAAGAATATGCCCTGTGTGACTCCTCTTGAGAGGGGGAGAGCATAAAGAAGCCTTCAGATGGATTCCTCCAAGACTATCTATGTCTTTTTCCCTTATAATACAATTATATATCCTTAACTATGTCTAAGTATCATCATTCTTTCTAGGAAATCTTTGATTGTGAAGATGGTCTTGGGGACCCCAGAACAAAAAAATAAAATGTCAAGTGTCAGAATATTGGCTAAAAATGTACCATATAACAAAAGAACTCAGTGCAATTGAGTCAAGGTTAAGACTACAAATGAGATCAAGATCCAAAAATTATAAAGGAGGTAAAACTGTATTACATAGTATTAGGCTCTCACTGAGACTAAATTTCTTCCTTTTGTGTAGAAGGGAGGAAGAGAATAAAGAAACGGCTACCTTATGGGAGAGAAAAATAATATAACAGCACTTTTTTCAGGCCTTAGGACCTCAACAAAGGGCCTTGGTCATAGGCTTATGATAAAAATTTAAAGAGTAGGAAGAGAAAAAAAAAAGTCTTCAATTCCCTGTCCCTATGGGACAAGACTTCAGATGGGCAGGTGCTTCATAGAACCACATTCTTCAGGGTAAAAATCCTTTGATGTGCTGGTAAATGTTTAGCAATGGGTCCTCTTGAAGGTGAAAAATACTGATTCATAATATTTGACAATTTTATGATTTAAATACCTCACCATGTCAGATTTTAAGCCACTAATGGTCTCAAATTTCCTGAAAATTTAATAATTGGTTCTCACAAAGCCAGTAAGAGCTGGCTCCAGCACACACAGAAAACTCAAAAACTAACACTTTGTAAGTACAACCTTAATCTAAATGTGGCAAAGGGATTCCTGTTCCTCATGTTGCTAAATTGCTGAAAACCTAGTACTGTCTCATGTACAGAGTACTGAGAAGAGATGACAATTATCTTACACCCAAAAGGAACAAATCAATGAATGAAGATTTTGCATAAGACTTTGCATAAATTTGAAACACCTATTTCATGGGCTCATCTAGTTCCCCACCAATTTCACTGACAATCTTAGAGAAGAAAATACATATATACCACTCTAATTGTTATCAAATTTTTCAAGAGACATTTACACATGATAGAGAAATAATATATCAATAGAATCTATAGTCTACTGGTGAAACCTGTTAATGACATGCAAACTTAATTTATGACACATGAGATTTCATGAAGAAAGTTAATCTAAAAATGTGATCAGTGCCTTTTGGTTTAAAAATGGAGAGCTATTGGTAAAGCAGAAATTGTTCTCTCTTTTAGTCACTACTATATCCATAGTTCCTTTAACAACACCTGCCATATAATAGGCCCTCAATAAAATTTTACTAAATTCATGAACATCTGTCTCAAAAATAAATAAATAAATAAAGACCACATGGTTAAGCTGATTTTTTGTTTGTTTGTTTGTTTTATTTTTTTATGCTTTTTTTAAATTTCAGCATATTATGGAGGTACAAATGCTTAGGTTACATATATTGCCTTTGCCCCACCTGAGTCAGAGCTTCAAGTATGATTTTATACCACTTTCATTTCTTCATCCAATTCTTGACAATGACAATAGAAAAGGAAGATAATATGGGGCCAAAGAACACTCATGATACACAGCTGTTATTTATATTTTTAAGTGTCACTCTGTTTCTAACATTTTGACCTGAGTAAATACAGAATTCTATTACTTATAACAGCTTTGAAGAAATATTTTTGAGTCCACTAGACTATTATTTTTTTCATTAGAAGTCAAGAGTGCATCAGTCTCTTTTATATAAACTGCATTTTCAAGTAGTTTGCACAATGATTAAGTCAAATGTGATAATGGCAAGAATGATAAAATGAAATTTAATGGGAATGATGTGATAGATTAGAATTAAGAATCTGATGTGCTGAAATTAATTATTTGATTGTCTAAGGAAGCACATTTTGAAATGCTCCAAAGATAAATAAAATTTCAAAAATTTTAAATGAACAGGTAGTAAAATCAGCTTTCCTGCTGAGAGATTGTGTTAAAATATCCATTGTTGTAATTTCTGATGTCTCTGTACACATAAGAACATTTACTTAATCTGTCACTCAACTAGTAAAAAATAAATAAAAGGAAACCCAAAGCCTACAGCTTAATAATGATATGTGAGAGGCATCATATTTATAATATGACATCACAATACACATTTTGCTCACAGAATATTTTTGTTCTGGCCTTATAAAGACCTGAATTTTCAAAGGGGTAATACTACTGAACCGGTAATATAAATAGTTATCTCACTAGCCCAATACAAGTGTGTGCAACTTTATTAATGTATGAAGCAAGCACAGTTTCAATGCTTTGTCTGAATAAAGTTCTTCTCTAGAAAGGTTTGGCTTCCAATTAGCAAATAGAAAAGTAGAAAGAGCATTGCCGCCACCCAAACAACAAGAAAAACATAAATAATCTACAAGCCATAATTTGTTTTGATCTAATCTGATAGCTGAGGTCACAAGGGAAATAAATAGTATAACATCTGATGAAAACATGTACCTTTAAGGAAATGCAAGTACTGGTTTATCTGGGGCAGGACACAGGAGGAAAACTGGACTGTCATGTAACTTGGCAAAAAGATATTAGCTAAAACTTTTAACAAATTGCTAAATACCAGTCATGGACAAGCCTGAGTATAGAATTCCCAAGAGCCACAGACACCAGGGATTTTACACTGTATGTCAGACTTTTTTCCATGGATGTCTCTAAGAGGTCACAAGAAAGATTTTGGCATGAGTGAGAAACTGAAAAAAGCTAAAGTATCCTAAAGTCCTAGTATTGGCTGGAAAATAGTCAAAGTGCTATTTTATAGGAGTATTTAATTGTCTAAGTTGTCATCACTAAGGTAACCACAAAAAGAAAAGAAAGATGTGTCACAAAAATTAATAAAGATAAAAGCTACGGAACTGAGAACGCTGATATAAAACCATCCTCATATAGCCATCTAATCTTTGACAAAGCAGACAAAAACATACACTGTGGAAAAGAATCCCTATTCAATAAATGGTGCTGGGAAAACTGGATAGCCACTTGTAGAAGGCTGAAGCAGGAGCCACACCTTTCGCCTCTCACAAAAATCAACTCACACTGGGTAACAGACTTAAACCTAAGGTATGAAACTATTAGAATTCTAGAGGAAAATGTTGGAAGCACTATCCTAGACATTGGCCTAGGCAAAAAATTTATGAAGAAGACCCCAAAGGCAATTACGACAGCAACAAAAATAAATAAATGGGACCTGATCAAACTAAAAAGCTTCTGCACAGCCAAAGAAACAGTCATGAAAGCAAACAGACAACCTACAGAATGGGAGAAAATTTTCGCATCCTACACATCTGATAAGGGGCTGATAACTACAATCTACTTAGAACTCATGAAAATCTGCAAGAAAGAATCAAACCACCCTATCAAAAAGTGGGCAAAAGACATGAACAGAAACTTTTCAAAAGAAGACAGAATAATGGCTAACAAACATGAAAAAATGCTCAATATCTCTAATCATCAGGGAAATGCAAATCAAAACCACAATGAGATATCACTTATCTCCAGTAAGGATGGCCTTTATCAAAAAGTCCCAAAACAATAAATGTTGGTGTGGATGAGGAGAGACAGGAACACTCCTACACTGCTGGTGGGACTGCAAACTAGTTCAACCTCTGTGGAAAGCAATATGGAGATACCTTAAAGCGATACAAGTAGATCTACCATTTGATCCAGCAATCCCACTACTGGGCATCTACCCAAAAGAACAAACAGCAATCTACAAAAAAGACACCTGCACTCAAATGTTTATAGCAGCACAATTCACAATTGCAAAGCTGTGGAAACAACCCAAGTGCCCATCAATACATGAGTGGATTAATAAAATGTGGTATACGTATACCATGGAGTACCATTCAGTTCTAAGAAACAATGGTGATATAGCACATCTTGTATTTTCCTGGATAGAGCTGGAACCCATACTACTAAGTGAAGTATCCCAAGTATGGAAAAAACAAGCACCACATATACTCACCAGCAAATTGGTATTAACTGATCAGCACCTAAGTGGACACATAGGAATTACATTCATTGGGTATTGGGCAGGTGGAGGGGGGAAGAGGGGGCAGGTATACACATACATAATGAGTGAGATGCGCACCGTCTGGGGGATGGTCACACTCAGACTTGTGGGGGGAGTCGGGGCAAGGGCATTATACGAAACCTTAAAATTATACCCCCATAATATGCTGAAATAAAAAAACAAACAAACAAACAAATACAAAAAAACCCTGGCACACACATACAAAAAAAGATAAAAGCTAATACTTTGAAAATAGAGTAATAAAATTGCATGATTAATCCTAAATAAGGCATAAAGAGAGAAAGAGCAACAAATAGCAGAGAGATAATAGACTGAAATATAAAAATATCAATAAGTAAATTAAATGTAATTGTACTGAGTACTCTAATTAAAAGAAAGTGATTTTTACAAATGGAATATTTTTAAATAGCAAAACATATGTTGTTTTCATAAGACATGAATCAGTACAGATAGAAAAGTAATAAAAAATAAAGACTTAAATGTTACAAAAATAAAGCTGATGTAATGGATTATATACAAGGCTATAAAATAATTCTCAATTCCATATACTACTGTCACATAAAAAAGACATTATAGTATGAAAAATTAAGATATAAAGCATTAGCTCACCAGAAAATATAAGCATCCTAAATTTGTATGTTATTAAAAATACTGTCTCAAATAGATAAAGTAAAAAAAAAAATACAAAACTAAAACGTTGTAAGAAAGTAATCTCCATTAAAATATTAAGTTAGGTACAATAGTGCATACCTGTAGCCCCAGCTACTTGGGAGGCTTAGGCAGAAGGATTGCTTGAGCCCACTAATTTGAATCCAGCCTGGGCAACATAGCAAGATCCTCCCTCTAAAAACAAAATTAACTTATCTGTTCAACATATTAAAAAAAAGTTAAAAAATCAGTAAAAATTAATAATACTACAAGCAAGCTTACATTAATTAACATATATGGAACACTGCCCAGCAATGCCAAAGGAAAATTAAAAAAAAACTCAACACATATAAAATGTTTACCAAAATGGATTATATACAAGGCTATAAAATAATTCTCATTTCCTAAGGATTAAAATTAATGTTCTATGACCACCATGGTAGAAACCTAAAAATCAATAACAAATAATACCTAAAACACCTCTGAATATTTTAAATTAAGCAAGAGAAATCAGAGATTAAGCAAGATATTTCCAAGTAAACTAGAGGGCAGGGGGAGGAAGAAACAGAAAAAAAAAACAGTGGAAATTAGAAAACATTTGAAGTGAATAGTTAATAAAATGCAACATACCAAAATTTGTGGATGCAGCTAGGGCCTATTTTTGAGGAAAATTTAAGTGAGAAAAGAAGGAAGACTAGAATCAATTCTCTAAGAAGTTCTTTCTTAAAACAGTATCAGGCCATGTGCAGTGGCTCATTCCTGGAATCCTAACAATCTGGGAGGCCAAGGCAGGAGGAGATCACTTTAGCCCAGAAGGTTGAGGTTGCTGTGAGCTAGGCTGATGCCATGTCACTCCACCCCGGGTGACAGAGAGAGACTCTGTCCCCCCCCAAAAAAAAAAAAAAATCAAAGACCTATATTTCTTAAAGAAATTAATCAACAATTAATAACCGTCCCAAACACAAAGCATCAGGCCTCAATGGGTTCACTGGTGAATTATACTAAATATTAAATGAAGAAATTACGAAGATATTCTACAATCATTTTCAGAAGCTAGAACTAGAAAGAATACTTCCAAACTTATTGTATGAGGTCAGCATTACTTTAATACCCAAACCAAAAGGACATTACAAAAAACGAAAACTACAGAACAATATTTATCATGAACATAGATGAAAAATCCTCAACAAAATATTACCAAATGAAATGCAGCAATGTATAAAAAGAATTATACCCAAAGACCAATGGGACTTGTCCCAGGTATAGAAGACTGGTTCAACATTCAAAAATCACTTAACATAATACAATCTACTACATCAACGGCAACAGATGGAAGAAGAAAAATCACATGATCATATTAATAGAGGCAGAAAAAGCATCTGGCAAAATTTAACACCAATTCATGATAAAGCAAGCTAGGAATAGAGGGGAACTTCCCCAACTTGCTAAAAAAATCTACAAAAACTTACAGCTAACATCATACTAAATGATGAGAAACTAGAAACTTCTGCTGATATCAAGAACAAGGCAAAAATGTCTTCTCTTACCATATCTTTTCATTCTCATACTAGAAGGCCTAGCAAATTCTATAAGACAATAATAGAAAATAAAAGGTATACATATAGGAAAGGAAGAAATAAATTGTGTTGTATGCAGATGGCATGATCATCTATGTATAAACTGAAAAGAATTGAGTGGAAAAACTACTCCAAGAAATAATAAGCTGCTATAGCAAAGTTGCAGGACATAAGGTTAATTTACAAAAGTCAATTGTTATCTTGTATATCAACAATGAAATTAAAAACAAGATATATTTTACATTGGCATTCTCAAAAATGACATACTTACAAATAAAGCTAACAAAATATATAGAAGATCTACATGGATGAAAGAAACAAAACTGTGATAAAAGAAATCAAAGAATAATTAAATAAATAGAGACATTCAATATTGTCAAGAGGCCAGTTTCTCCCAACATGATCTATAGTTTCAATGTAATCTCAATCAAAATCTTGGGAATTTATTTTGTGGATATTGACAAACAAATTCTAAAGTTTATGTAGAGAAGAAAAAGGCACAGAGTAGCCAATTTGATATTGAAGGAGAACAACAAAGTTATGAGATTGACCCTACTCAACTTCAAGACATATTATAAAGCTAAAGTAATCAAAACAGTCTGGTATTGGTAAAAAATAAAATAAATAAAATAAGATAAATAGATTAGTTGAAGAGAATAGACAACCCAGAAATAGACTCACATAAATTTAATTAGCTGATCTTTGACAAATAAGGACAGCATTTTCAATATAGTTCAGGAAATGTAACCTAAACATTTATACTCCCATAATATGCTGAAATAAAAAAAAATTAAAAAAAAAACAAATAGTTCAGGAAAAACTAGACATCCACATGCAAAAATAAATAAATCTAGACACAGGCCTTATACCCTTCACGAAAATTAACTCAAAATAGATCATAGACCTAAATGTAAAACGCAGAACTATTAAACTCTTAGAAGGTAACACAGGAGAATATCTATAGGACTTTGAGCATGGTGATAAAATTTTAGATACGACTCTGAAGTCATAATCGATGAAAGGAAAAATTGATAAAATGAACTTCATTAAAATTTAAACTTTCTGCTCTACAAAAGACACTGTCAAGAGAATGAGGAGACAAGCAACATAGTAGGAGAAAACATTTGCAAAAGACATTCCTAATAATGTAATGTAAAATTTCTAATAAAGGAATTTTATTGAAAATATACAGAGGACTCCTAAAACTCAGCAAAAATAAAACAAAAAATAAGCAAAATATCTGAACAGACATCTCACCAACAAGATATACAGATGGCAAATATGAAAAGATGTTCCACATTGTATATCACCAGGAAAATGCAAATTAAAACAACAACGAGATACCACTACACACCTATTAGAAATTTGGCTATTAGAATAGCCAAAATTCAGAACACTGACAACACCAAATGCTATCAAGGATGTGGAACAACAGAAAGTCTGAACTATTGCTGGTGGGAATGTGAAATGCTATATTTTGGAAGACAATTTGGTGATTTCTTGCAAACTAAATAAAAAGTTACCATATGATCCAGCAATTGCACTTCCTCATATTTACCCAAATGAGTTGAAAAACCTGAACATGGATGTTTATGGCAGCTTTATTAATAGTTGCCAAAACTTGGAGGCAACCAAGATGTCCTACAGTAGATAAATGGGTAAATAAACCGACATCCGTAAAGATAACGGAGTATTATTCAACACTAAAAAAAAAAAAAAAAAAAAAAATAGCTAACAAGCCAAGAAAAGATATAGAGGAAACAAATTCATATTACTAAAGGACAGAAGCCAGACAGAAAAGGTTACAAACTGTATGATTCCACTAGATGGCATTCTGTAAAATATAAAACTATGTAGACAGTAAAAAGATCATTGGATAGCAGGGGTTGGGGGCATGAAAGAATAAATAGGTGAAGCACGGAGGATTTCTAGGACAGTGAATCCGTTCTGTGTGATACCATAATGGTGAGTACATGTCATACATTTGTCAAAACCATGGAATGTACAACATCAAGAGTGAATCCACTGTAAACTATTGACTTTGAGTGATAATAATGTGTCAATATAGTTTCCTCAATAAGAAGTGCACCATACTGGTGGAGCATGTTGATGGGGATAGGGGAAGGCTAATGCATGTATGGGTTTAGGGAATATATGGAAAATCTCTGTACCTGCTGCCCAATTTTGCTGTGAACCTAAAACTGCTCTGAAAAAAGTCTATTTTCTTAAACAAATAAAAAGGACCATAGCAAATTAAAGAGAATAAAAGAAAGAAAATGATAAATATGTGAGAAGAAATTAATGAATTAGAAAATAAGCATATAATAGAGAAAATCAACAAAGCCAAAAATTGGTTCTTTGAAAAAATTAATTAACCTACAGCAATACTCATTAAAAAAATAGCAAAAATATAATTAGTGGTGTAAAGAATGCAAAGGGGGATAATACTGCAGATGAAAAGATACTGCAATGATAATACAAGAATGTTATAAACAACTTCCACATGAATAAATTGAAAAAATTAGAATGGACAATTAGGAATAGAATTAGGAATGAAAAATAACTTAGCAAAATAAATATCAAAATAAAGATAAAATCAAATAATCCTCTATCTTTGAAGGAAATTTAATTGATAATTAAAAGCTTTCCCTCAAAGCTTCTTTATCAAGATGATATTACTTAAAACTTTCCAGAGAATAGAAAAAGAGATAACTATATCTGATTTGTTTTATGAAATCAAAACCTTACCACACTGGGAGGCCGAGGCGGGCGGATTGTTTGAGCTCAGGAGTTCGAAACCAGCCTGAGCAAGAGCGAGACCCCGTCTCTACCATAAATATAAAGAAATTAATTGGCCAACTAAAAACATATAGAAAAAATTAGCCGGGCATGGTGGCACATGCCTGTAGTCCCAGCTACTTGGGAGGCTGAGGCAGCAGGATCGCTTGCTTGAGCCCAGGAGTTTGTGGTTGCTGTGAGCTAGGCTGACGCCACGGCACTCACTCTAGCCTGGGCAACAGAGTGAGACTCTGTTTAAAAAAAAAAAAAAAAAAAAACCTTACCACAGGCTGGGCCGAGTGGCTCACACCTGTAATCCTAGCACTCTGTGAGGCCAAGGCAGGAGGATCGCTCAAGGTCAGGAGTTCGAGACCAGCCTGAGCAAGAGCGAGACCCCGTCTCTATTATAAATAGAAAGAAATTAATTGGCTAACTAATATATATAGAAAAAATTAGCCAGGCATGGTGGCACATGCCTGTAGTCCCAGCTACTTGGGAGGCTGAGGCAGCAGGATTGTTTGAGCCCAGGAGTTTGAGGTTGCTGTGAGCTAGGCTAACACCACGGCACTCTAGCCCAGGCAACAGAGTGACTCTCTCTCAAAAAAAAAAAAAAAAAAACTTACCACAATATTACAAGAAAGGTGAATTACAAAACAATCTTTTTCATGACTCTAGGTGTGAAATTGAACTTAGAAGGATCAGTTGTCACATGAATGAATGTCCCTCTAATCATATAAAGGAATCTGGTCACTCCTCTGAGAGTAATGGAAGGGATTGGGTGAGTTTTAAGAAAAGAGATAAATATAATTTCCTAAAAGCTTTAGGTAAAGAGAAAACATAATTTTTATATTTCATTCTTTCACTCAATATTTTACACTCTAGTAAAGAAATAAAAGCTATTACTTGTAAAAGAGAACACTGAAATGCCAATATTAAACTGTGTGATGTAGACTACCACAGTACAGGAATTCAATGAAGAAAGACAATGTGGTATTTGGAAACTGGAGAAAGTTGGTTCAGTGAGTGGAAAGAGAAAATAGATTTTTATCATACCTAAATGATGGCATATAATTAAGTAGTTGGAGAATATGATACAGTTTATTCTTGGAAGAAAAAAATAACATGAGCAGAGTGATTAAGGCACTAATAGCTGCAGGCTGTGGATTCCCAGCTCCTAGGACAATGCCTTACACATAAGAGACTTTGAATACAATTTTGATAAATTAAAGGAAATCAGCCTAAATGAAGCAGAAGATGTGTCTAAATGCAGTAAAAAATCAAATTGGAAAAGCGAGAGAGAAATTTGAAAGAACACGAAAAGCAGGCAAGTGAATAGGGAATTTGAAATTGAGACAGGATTCCTAAACCCCCGACCTCTTGGCAAAAGTTACCTCAATGCCAAATGCTACTTGCTTATAGTTTCCAACCACTTAGAAATTTGCAAAAGTTTACTTCAGCAGAACAAAACTGTAAAAACACATTTTTCCCCTGAGCATAGGTAATACTATGTATTTAAGAGTTGCTCCTTGAAGCCTAGAATATTTTGTTTTCTTTTCTTCTGTCCTCCAAGAACCTAGTGTTTTCCATACAGTAAGGATGCACAAATGTCTCTTAAAATGAAATATAAATCTGTCTAGAAGAGAAAATTTTAAGTACACTATTTAGTTTATCATTTGCCAGACTTCAGAGAGCTGCTGTCAAGGCTGGTAGCAACAGCACTTTCTTCCTTTGCTTCTTGTGTATTTGCATTCCTTGAAATTTACTTATGTCGGGTTTAAAGTCAATGATACAGTCTCAGCTCTCCCAGTGCAGAAGATTACATGAAATCCAATTGACTTAATCACACTTAATATAAAATATAGAACATCCTATACTTAGAATGTCAAATTACAGGTCAAAGAGGAAATTATTTGCTGATATGTAAAGTGAGAAGTATTTAAACTCTGAGTAATTTTTCAAAGATGCTCACAGTTGTCCTACTTGACATGGTAGCTCAGCCACAGTGCAGCTAGCTCTACTTGCAGTGATGAAAATAGAACATTATTAAAATATCTTCTACTTGATTCAAATGATACAGCATAAAGTAGTACATTTTTTTACCTCACTTTCTTATTTAAATATCAATAAAAATTTAACTGGGAAAGAACTCTAGAACTCTTGTTAGACTTTAGGATTGCAACATAAAGAAATAATAATTATAGCATAGACAGGATGAAATTAAGAAATAAATGATATACATCTAACCTTTTAAATAAGTATGAGGCATGCAGGAAAAGTTGAAACTGGCTCTATCTGCACCTCACAGAAGTAAAACAGTATCATCATCCTAGTCTTAGATGGAAAATCCTCCACTACAATTTAAAAATAGAAAAAAAGAAAAGAAAAGAAAATCTTTCTATAGCAGAAGTCTTTTGGACCTGCGTTCTTCTTCAACAGTTTGTAGTTTTAGAATCTGGGATATTGATGTTATTCACACACACACACACACACACACACACACACACACACACAGAGGTAAAGGCATTGAGGCAATTTGCAAAATGCATACACTATAAAAATGAATAAATGTTAAATATAAATTAATATGAAAAGTTATGGAAGGAAAATGGTATTCACAGAATCCTTTGCCATACTAAAGTTAGGCTGTAATTTTGACTCTACCTAGTCACCAAAGCTAAGAGTTTGAATATCCATAAATATGATTTGCTGAGAATTTGAAGAAAATATGAATGGTTTCTCAGTTGAAGAAAATTTCTCCTAGCATTTTAATCTAGAAGATTCTTTCTGTTTTTGTTTTTTGTGTGTATATATTATATAGTTTTTGTGACGAATAGTAAATGTAATCGCGGATATTGTCCTTGCCTGTGTCACTACAGTAAATTTAGTGGTGAACTTTAATACCAAGTCATTGAACAAAGTGGGAAGCCATGACATTACACAATAATAGCAGTCATTTAATTGCCAGGACATTTAAATTTTTTGCCTTTATTTAATATTAAAAATTCCGTTTACATCATAAAAAAGAATTAGCTTTCAAAAGTAAACAGATTGCCAAGTGCCACTTTAACTAATAAATGACTATTGTAGGATCAGAAACTGGAACGTCTGATTCCAATGCCCATGTTTTTATATGCAATACTATCTTGGCCTCATCAAAAGTAGTTCTGTAAAAAGCAAGAGAAAAGAATCAAGGTATTTCTAATATGATTTTTCTGCTATTCTGGCTCCATCTTCTCATAAGGCTAAAATATTTATGGTACTGGAATGGATTAATTGAATGTCTTTCAAATGGGCCTCCATTTAAACCCTTGGCCTCTCAGTTTGTTGATCTCCTCATAGTTAGTGATTTTATTTTTCCTTAATATCTCATCCACCATTCATTTCTATGATCACACTTTGGATCTTGGGATCACAAGAAAATGAACACCCACCAAATGTTGATACCAAACATCCACTTTAAAACAGCATTTCTTATATTCTTCTTCTCATTTGCTCAAACACCTTCACAATTCTTTCACTTATCGATGTCATAAATATTTTGACTCTGACAGTCCCTAACTATCTATCAACTTCACTTGTTCTTACCCAACTCTAATTTCATGGTCTATCATAATAACCACATTTTTCTGTCCCTTAGAGCACTATTTTCTGATAAACCACTAAATGCTCTCTTTTATTTTAAATTTCTCTTAAAACAATGTAAAAAATATTTAGTCTTCATATGACTGTCGATGTAGTTCTTTCTAATAGATGAGTTCTCTTGCATGGCTTACCATTAAGAAGTTACACAGGGATGCCAAGGTCTTCCCTCTAGTGATCCTGCTACTTAAAGCGTATGGTCTCTATACACAGTTGCCACAGAAGAGGAAAAAGGGAGAAAGGAAGGAAGGAAGAAATTAAAAAAAAGGAAAAGATAGATGTTACTCCTAAAACCTAACTCATATCTGTAGGCACACATCCACACACACACA